>APFE030224205.1:0-10758 GCA_000404065.3 Pinus taeda | reverse complement strand
GGTCGTAACATTAGCATATGATCTCCGTTTGACGCGTACAATAGCTCATTAGAAAGATCTATTCGAGCACTATCATTGTTGGAACGGCAACACTGTTCCATGGAGCCGTGTTGCCCCTGGATTCCCAAAAAACGTCGTTTAGGGCCTCAAAACGGCTCCGGAAGTTCGGGACCCGAAAAACTGCTAAAAATAGTAAGTTGAGCTACAATTAAGGAAACTGAAAATGCTGAGAAAGACAATGGTGGGGGTCCAGGTGGACTTGGCAGGTGGCCACCAATATCCACCTGGATCACTCTTGGACTCCTTACGAACCGAATAATTTTGAAATGATTTCGCTATGGCCAAATGCAAAGCTCCTTTAGAAGATGAAGAAATTACAGTTGAATTGCATACCAAGGCTAGATTTGATCTTTGTTGGAAAATTAGAGTTAGAAAGGTGCATGTAAAACATTTAGCAAGAAAAAAATTGATGAACCATCCTAAGAAAATAATTTCAAACCTTTCTACAAATGGGTCAAACCATGAGATGAATGGAATCTACAGGAAAAATTGCTACAAAAAGAAGGGATTTGCAACATTCTTAGTGCTCCTCTAGTAGTAGACTTGTAATGGATGAAAGAGGAGGTTTCTAAGTATCTAATTAGTATATATCACACTAGAAATCTCTGGCTCAACCAACCTCAATCAATCTTTGAAACTACTATCCATTTAATTACAGGCCTCCCCTATAGAGGAGAAAAAGTGCATCTTAGGAAATTAAAGATTTACAAGAGTGAAACCACGAATTGCGCAATAAAATTAAAGTATTTGAGTGGAAATTACAACAAAATCAAACTATAATTAATGAAATAGATGACGCGCGATAAGTTTCAAAAGATATTGAAAGAGAAATAGATATGAAGGATCAATTTCTTGATGCACTTCAGACTAAATTAAGAGAAAAGAAGGCTAAAATTGATGATATTATTGAAGCAACATCTACTAAAAATGATGATGCGATTTTTCATACAAAATATCTAATACAAAAGGCTAATGCATCTTATGATACATATGAATTCATTTAAACAACTAATGCAAGTTGTGGCATAGAAGAGATGTTAATGCGAAGTAATGCAACATGTGAAGAAAGGACTATACTAAAAATTTTGATGCAACATGTGATACCATTGAAATAATGGAAAACGTTGATGTAACTCATGATACCCAAGACATAATACATGTGATTGATACACAAATGTGATACATATGACTTAATGGAATCAATGAATCAACCATAGAAGCAATTGTGAATACGATAAATAACAAGAAAATGATCTTTCTAGGATGGTTGTTAGACCTTGGGAAGAGATCCCATTCAATGAAAATCAATACAGCTTGGGCTACACCAAAAACAATAGCTTTCATATTATATATTACTTCAAACCAATTCAATTTCTGAGTGTAGGATTTCTTAATCAAGTTAAGAGTATTGATAAAAAGTGGCATCATTGTTAGAGAAATGGTCACATGGAGATTCATGTTTTGATCTCCATCCTTGAGTTCATTTTGGGAAGACAAATCACTTCTTAGATCAATATTGAAAGTAGAATAAGGATAAAAGGACAATTGATTATGGATGGATAAATTCCTCGGGATGGAATCAAGAAGTTAAGAAACTACATTAGTCTTACCATTTAGTCAAAATAGAGATAAAGACAAAATTCAAATATGTTACTCTCCCCACCTAAAGAGGGGAAGAAAATTGATAAAATAAACTCTCCTAAACCTTTAATGGTGGGGGGGGGGGGGGGGTTGGTAATTTTGATGAATTCAAATTGGTTAGTGGTCACCCAAAACCACAATATTATTCAAGTGAATATTGGTTAGTTGTCCTCCAAAAACTACCACATAATACAAAGAAAATTGGTTAGTGGTAAACCTTAAACCACTAGTTTCCATGGAAGATGGTTAGTGCTAAACCAAAAAAACTACCACCTAAAGAATCCAAATCCCTAGCTTGGATCCTTTACAAAAATGAACTATTGAAAACTTTTCACCTTGCATTTGATATGGGGGATTATCAAATATCAAACTTCAAGTTTTGAAGTCTTATCAATTATTTCAATAAACATTCATTCAATCTACAATCGTTTAGTGGAAATATTCAAATATAGTAGTTGATCACTTCTAGACAATCAGATATTGGCTCTTTTGTTAGAAATGTGTTGTCATTTATGGAAAAGGTGATGAGGATGAAGGAAAAGGTAGAGATGATTGCAAGAAGTATGAAGATCACCTCAAGGTATGTAAAAGGATAATATGGAGAAGGTTCAATGAATTTAAATTCGTTTTCAAGTTAGTAGGTCAGCTAAAAAGGACTTGGGACACACTTATATGGATAGAGATATAAAAGAGATTTATAGTGGTATATATAAGTTTAAAAATTCCCTCCTAGATCATAAGTTATTGCTAATCAAAGCTTGGTACCGCCAAAAGTCAAAGGTGTAGAGTTAAAGTTGGAAGAATGGTCTAGTTGGTGATAGAATTGGTGACAATTTGGTGCTTTGAACAAACATGGTAGAGTTGGTAAACCAAAGAGCTAGGATAGCATGGGAAGACAACCATGCAGTGAAAGAAAATTTCATTGGTCAATGACGGTGCCACTAACACTTATTCCTGACAGTACCTTGGAATGTTCAAAAAGTGTACAAAGGAAGAGTGTCTGGGATGATGCAAGCCTAGGAGGAGTCATAAGTGTTTGAATTACATAGGCGGAATGCGTTTTTATTTGCCATTGGTGGAGCCCATCTAACACATAGCCATAGTGGAGTTTCCTTGGATGAAATCCAAATTTGAGCACAAAGGGGAGTGCTTGTGATGATGTAAGTCAAGATAAAGGTGGAAAATATACACATCAGTAGACAAGGCAATATGACAATTGATTGAAGCAGTAGAAGTGGAGTGGGCACATATGTAATAGATCATCTTGGTGGGAGGCCTTCCCCAAAATAATTGAAAACATGCATGATGGAGAACGACTGCAATGAAGCATACCTGAGCTAGCATGGAAGAGAAGCAATAATGAAAGAGTTAATAGATAGAGTCGAGCAATCATGGAAATTTACATTGTAAAGGATTGAACCTAGTGTTTTTTTTTTTTAATTATAATGAAGAAATTCATTGAAACATAAAGGCTCATGATACCCTTTTTCCTCCATGCTTCTGACAACATGGATGAATGATAATAAGATAGATGACGCAATGTGATTATATTTTGGTGATGGCATTGCAGACATAGTGGCAATTGACATCATCATGATGAAATCATAAGTAACATGGAAGTATAGACCAGGTGACATGTCGCATGCATTTTTAGTGTTTTCAAGTGGGTGAAGGGTCCACATCTGTGTGACACGTGTGACCACTCAAATGGTGCTAGGAAATGGAGATTCATGATATTTCACAACCAGTGCACACAAAGCAGGTAAACATTGGTTCAGAAGCAGAACCACAGTTTGCAAACATTGGTAACTATTGGGATGATGATACAGTGGATAAGGTCGCTGAATTATTACATGAATATCAAGATTTATTTACAACCAAGTTCTCTGACTTGAAGGAGATCATAGGAGATTTAGGGATGATGAAGATCAATTTAAAACCTGATGCGAAGCCAGATAAGTAGCACCCATATTAGTTGAGCCCCAAATACAAGGAAAAGGTATGAGAGGAACTCGATAAAATTCTCTCGGTCAAAACAATTGAGCCTATAGATGAATCTAAGTGGGTCAATCCTATTGTGGTCCAAGAGAAGAAAAAAAAAAGGTGATATGAGGATCTACGTAGATCAGTGAAAGTTGAATGATGCATGTGTACATGACCCATTCCCTACGCCGTTTACAAATGAAGTCATTGAGAATGTTGGTGGACAAGAAGCCTATTCATTTATAGATTGATTCTCGGGATATCACCAACTTAATATTGCGTTAGAGGATAGAAGCAAGACTACCTTCTCTACATAACGGGGGTCATTCCAGTATACAGTCATGCCTTTCGAACTCAAAAATTCTCTCGTGATTTTCTCTAGGGTGGTTTTTGCAGCATTCAATAAGTTCATTCATAAGTTTTTGGAAGTCTACCTTGATTATTGGACAGTGTTTGAGCTGGTCAAAAATCATGTCTATAGTTTGCGCCTGATGTTGGATACAGGTAAGAAGTATTAGATCTCTTTGAACTTGAAAAAATTCATTTTCTGTGTACCTTATGGAATATTGTTAGGACATGTTCTCTATAAGTAGGGATTGATGGTAGACCCTGCTAAGATCACCGTAATTATCAATATGGATCCCCCTAGGAATGTAAAGCAACTATGTGTGTAATTGGGTCATACTAGATACTATAGGAAGTTTATTAAGGCATACGCGCAAGTCACTGCACCCATGGAGAAGATGTTAAATAAGGATGCTATGTTTTGCTGGGATGATGCTTGTTAGAGGAACTTCGATACTCTGAAGGAGAAGATGGTTATGGCAACAATCCTAGTATTCTTAGATTGGAAGAAGAAATTTCATGTACATGTGGATGCGTCTTGCATAGCATTGGGAGTCATCCTAACACAACCAAGGGGCAGGAGATATCGATCGCCTGATTTCCTTTTCCAGCTAGAAAATATCTAAGGCCAAAAGGAACTATGCAACCATAGAGTGTGAAGGTTTGGCCATGGTTTTTACACTATAGAAGTTCAGGCATTATCTACTAGGTGGCTACTTTAAGATGTACACTGACCATTTTTCTTTGAAGTACTTGGTCAATAAGCTTGTGTTGGGGGGGAATCTGTAGATGGTTGCTCCTTTTCAAAGAATATGATTTTGAAGTGATAGTGAAGCCTAGGAGATTGAATGTTGGACCATACCACCTTTCTCAGATCAATAATGGAAAAGAGCCTACAAATATTGAGGAAGGATTACCTGACGTGTAGCTCTTTGCTGGCAGGGTTGCGGATGGAAATTTTTAGACATCATTCAGTTTTTATCTACTGACATAGCTCCTAAAGGTTGTATGATGCAGCAAAACAAGGAACTAGTTGTCAGGGCTACCGATTTTTCTGTGATTTCAGGACAACTATATAAGATGGGGTCAGATGAATTTCTATGCCGATATGTGCCTGAATATGAAAGACACGATATTCTAGTTGAAGCACATGGTGGTTTCAATGGAGGAAACTATGCAGGTGAAGCTACTGCACAGAAGATCCTACGCACAAAATTATGGTATCCAATGGTACATAAATATTCCAAGGAATACTGCAGTACTTGCGATGTGTCAAAGGACCGGGAGACCAACACAAAGGGATGGACTTCCATTAAATCCAAAGGTCACATTACGAGCATTTGATAAATGGGAAATTTAATTTGTTGGACCTATTTAGCCACCGAGAAAGAATACATGAGTGTGTTATATTATCACTGCGACAAAGTACTTAACCAAGTGGGATGAGGCACAACCTATGAAGGATTGCAACATGGATACTACTACGAAGTTCATATTCAAGTTTATTCTATCTAAGTTTGGATGCCAAAAGATTCTGATGAGTGGTAGAGGGTCACACTTCCTAAATGAGACAATCACATCTTTAACATAAGAGTTCCAAATGTACCATTAGAAGAGTATGCCATATCACCCCCAGGCGAATGGAACTGTTGAAGCTTTCAACAAGATCTTGGAGAATTCCCTTACAAAGGTATGCAATGTTAATAGTAATGATTGGGATGTTCGCATACCGGTGGTTCTATGGTCCTATAGGACTACTTGTAAGAAATTGACTAGGCAGACACCATTTTGACTGGTTTACAGATAAGAAGCAGTAATGCTGATGGTATACATAGTGCCCAATCTAAGGATCATAGTAGCAACTGAGACGGTAGATCGTGACGTCATGGAGGAATGCCTAGCACAATTGTTGGCTTTAGAGGAAGACCGGTTTTTGGCTGGCCTTCATTGGCATGTACAAAAAGCTAGAGAAAATGCATGGCATGATCATCACATCAAGCAACACACCTTCAAAAATGAAAATTTGGTACTAATGTATGACAACGAGTTTATCAAATTCTGGGGAAGTTTCAGATGCACTGGAAAGGACCCTATGTAATTAAGGACATTTCGGATGGTGGCACAGTTTGGCTCGCGAAGTTGAATGGGGAAGTATTTATGCGTAGGATTAATGGGAGCAGGTTGAAGATTTATAGGGACGATCCCTCCCTTGTGCAATGACTACATGGATGCAGGAAAGTCTTAGTGCTTATGGAAGTTGAAAGAAAGCGCAGGACTATACACTACTATGCCAAGGAAAAATTATATCAGAGAAGGAAGGATACACAATGTGTCAGAACAATGCGCAGGTGGAAACTGCAATGAAGAAGCTGTGCCACAAGGAGGATTGTCACACAACCTACCTATAAAGTGAATGTTGGAGCTACTACAGTTGATTTGACAATGATTTTGTCGTTAAAAGGAACTGGGAAAATGAATTTAAGGTGAAAATCTAGGAGAATCTGCCGCCAAAATCGTATTTATGGGAAATATTTGCAGGGGAATGGAAAATTTGAATTCGAATTGAGTTATAAATATTGCACCCCGCTCCACACTTGGCCACTTTTCTTCTTGAGAAGTTGTTATGTGTTGTTGCACTTAAGAGTCGAGTGTATTGTTGTATGTTTGGTTACCTGATTTGGCTAGAAGTTGAGCAAAAATTCTTGAAGAGAGGGTTAGGAAACATCATGATTGTAACACTGCCAGTCCCTACTACAACACCCTGGTCACTGAGACTAAAGCCTACTACCTCCACAATAGGAGAGAAAAAAAATATTAAGCCACAAAAAACCCCAGTTCAGCAATCACCATGGAAGATTCCAACTAAGCAGAGAAAGAAGGGTCGTATGGATAAAAAAAAGTAGCTTATGGAACCCCAGGACCTAGACGAAGAAGAGATGAATGTGGGGATTGAGGATATCAACGCAGAATCACGAAGCCAATTTCTCAGTTGCCACTGTATATAACCCCATGAAAACCAACCGCCAAAGTAACTAGGGACCTTGACTCTATAAAATTCAAGGTATTCATGGCGTTGTTTCCAGAGGAAGTACCTATTAAGGGCAACTTGTTGGCCTGGGTACCATTTCTGAAGATGGAGGATTGGGATTTGTGTGACCACAAGAAATTTCCACAGCTGGAACCCAGTAAATACTTGAAGACAATCTACTATGAAGAGGTGAGCATTACAAGGCTTGAATCGATGAAGTGGGTAGCCGGGATTGAGCACGCAAGGTTGCTCAACATGGTGTATGACAACATTATTAATACCATTTATGTGTACCATTTGTTGGCACTAGTTCATGATGGGTGTCTCTAGCTGGGAGGGCCCATCCCAATTGATGATATGCTGATCTGCAAAATCACAGTTCTGCCATATCAGGGCGCGAACCCCACATATGCTTTTGTGGGGAAGTCACAAGAAAAAAATCTCGCAGACCAAAATAAAATTGACTTCGGGTTGGTGAAGAAGTCCCGGGGCTATGCCATTAGTTCTATCTCAGATGAAGTTGTCTAGTTTGTTGCACAAATCTTGACTGGGAAAAATCATGCACAAGTGTCGTGCTAATGAAGTACTGACACCAGTAGTATCCTTGGTTGCACAGTGTAGCAGGGGGGTCCAATTCAATTGGGGGAAGTACTTATGCCAAGAATTCTTGGATGATTACCATGAAGCGTAGGAGGAAGGAAAATCATTCCACTATGTGTGGCTATTATTATTGATCATGCTAATAACTTTGAGGATGCTAGAGGAATCCCACTTCCATACGATGGATTCAGATTTGTGTGAGGCTGCCAAATTTTCCTCGCTATGGACAACAAAGGAACCTACCTGTGTAATTGAAAATAAGATGTTCTGGGTAATTTTTGAGATGGAATTGCATAAGGTAATTAACCAGAAGCCATGGTTGTCACCAAGTATGTTCAAACAATATCCGTGCATTGCAGATTTTAAGGCTAATTTCCATCATGTATACATCCATGCAAGGCATGATTTGACGAAGAAATGGATGGCGTTTCCATTTTTGGTCACCAAAGATGATATCACACAATTAGTCCTTCAGTGGCCAACTAACTGGCTCCTTCCAACATATATTTTCAAAGGTATAACACAGACTAGTGCAGAAGGTGCAGGAGGCACTAGTAAAGAGGCACGGAAGGAAAAGAATATAGTGGCCATCAACCTAGAGAAGAATACCATGTAGGAACCAGAGGGTGAGCATACCGAAGAGTAGCATATAGAAGAGCTTGATCAAGGTACCGAAGACCCCTTTATAGACCCGAAGAACGTTGATTCTCCCTTTATTCTTAAATGGCAACAAAAGTCTAGTGTGGGAGGCACATGAAAGAAGCACAAGTCTAATAAGTCCACTAGTGGGAGGCCATGATCCACAATGAGGGGGACCTTGATGAAATTGGAGATATTGTTAGGTTTGTGAAAGAAGATATTTGGGGCCACATTGAAGAACAATACCAGTCTATTTTGACAAAGCTCCAAGCAGGCCTCAAGGAGTTGCAGGTTCAAGCGAGCCAGGTTCAAGCAAGTGTGGTTCAAGTGAGATGGTCTCAAGTGAGCGACAAACCAACGACATCAAGTAGTGTGCAGTTGTTCCTCACTTCATATCTCCATGTTGCACCCATTCCTGATGGATCCTTACATCTGAATGATGTCATAGAATAGGAGACTTCCCAAATACCTAAAGACGTAAGTATAACCTCATGGTGCTCCCCTATATATATTGCATGAGCTACACTAGGGTGTAGTAGATCAGTTTAAGGTCTGAGAGAAATGGGCTCTCATGGTGATAAAGGGTCCACAAATCACCAATCAAAAGATGTGCAATGAAAAGCACAAATCTCTCCAGGATCATGATGAGGCCATTGTGAGAAGGGCGTAGCTGGAGCAGGCCATTTCCAGAGTATGTAGTGAGCTCCCCAAGGTCTAGATTTAGTCTGAGGCCACTTCTGAAGAAAAAGTGCAGCAGCGTGTATATGCGTTTAGAGAATCAAAGGCGCACGTGGATAAAGTTTGCTTTCATCTTCAACTACAAATTACAGAGCTTCAATTGAAGTTGCAGCCTACCACATCACAAGAGATCAGAGAGCAGCACAAAGTTTCCATTAGAATAGATAGGGTGAAGCTCGATGATGTAGTCAAAGAACGTAGCCAACTATTTTAAGAGACTCTAGAACTATGGGCCTCACTGCAGGAGGACCCATAGGTGAAAAATATTGAAGTCGCCATCCGGGATAAGTAGCTGCAGTATGATGAAATAAAGGCAATGACACACACCTTAGAACCTATGCAATGGTTCGCTTGGTTGAAAGAGGGGAAATCTCTACAAGGAAAAATCGAGGAATTGTGGAAGAAGATGCAGATCATCACTTCATGGATGAAAACATGGGAAGAAGAAGCAGGGCATCTCTCACAGACGGTGGAAGGCACACACAAGAGTATGCAGTAGATACAGTGAATCATTGAATTAGCAACAGAAGGGATGACTACGAAAAAGTTGGTCAAAGAAGTTTGACAGACAATAGTTCAATGCATGGAGGCGCTTCACCTAGTGAAGTCTTCGTTCACCAGCCTGAAAGAAAATATCCAAATCGTACTAGCATAGTGACTTGATGATGAGTCACATAATTGTGTTGGGGGCATGTTGGGACGGGGTCCCCTGGGTCAATTTTGTTAAAATATTGTAAGTCTTTTCATTTTGAGGAGCAGAGCGCGGGTAAAATAGGAGTCAATGGGTTTCAGGAAGGTCAAAACCCCTTATATTTTATTATTGTTATGAGATCGGACCATAGTTTGCGGACCATGGTATTGTAATAGAAAATAGTATAAAAGGGTTTCTTAGCGAGTATAAGAAAAAACGAAATCACTCAATGGATGAAATACTCTTGAGTCTATAATTATAGATCTTTTTGTTGTTTTTGGCGACGGGGAAGGCTCATGTAGTTGAGTGCATAGAGACCTTGGTAAGTCTGCAACTAAGTTCTCGGGCCCCTACAACTGTGTGCACAGGGTCTGGAAAGTTGTATAAGGCATATTTGAAGTAATAAAAATATATTTGAAGCAATTATGTGTCTATTTTTATGAATTTGTGTAATTTTCTTATTTACATGCAACTAAATGATATTTATCTGTATTTTATCTTAATTACTCCGTGAAGATCTGGATCTACTATTAGATGTTATTTCATGCATGATTAGATGTTTACGTGAAGCCTATAACTCTCTTTAGCTTAAAATCAGGCCTAAATTGTATAAAACGCCTTAAACCACATTACATAGCCTTCTGGATGTAGAAGCCTGGTTCTAGCATCCCACAATACTGCCTCATGTGAGACTTGAACCTGCACTACACGGGTTGTTGCCGTAAGGGCTAGTAGTGTAGGGTTTTGTTGGTTAGCGTAGCTAACTCTGAACCTAGGTCCAAGCCTCCTCAAGCCAAAAATCCTCCAAGACTCAATACTAGAACTCCTAACCCATTTCAAACAAAAATATGCTACACACATATTGGACCACATCCATGAGTGGTGAAAATGTCGTAGTTTGTGAAAATATCATCTAGAGTCCAAACTACTCTTTGAGTTGTTTTTAAGATCTATCATGTCATAAATCTCAAAATATGTGGCAAATTCCTCCCCACAAAATGAGGAATATGCTCTCTCCAAAGATCAACAATTA
>APFE030224204.1:28104-52379 GCA_000404065.3 Pinus taeda | reverse complement strand
CCCGAGTTCCGCCCGTCATGCGGGCTCATCCACGCACTTTAGAACTCTTTGTTCAAACTTGTTGATCAAATGATTGATGGTCGTTTGCCTCCAAACGCCCTCCAATATATACGGGCGGGTGGCGGGTTGTGTCACCCGGCCGACCCACACCAAATGCCCGATCGACTCATTCATAATGTGTTGTCTCGCCCGGAGGATGGTCGGCCCGCCCAACTCATGGGACCGCCCCCTCAACTCGCCCAACACCTTATAAACTTGCCCAAGGTTCGTTTCATTTCATGTTTTGCACGCACTTCGCATGGTGGAGTCGCCCTGCCCGTCGCACGAACCGCAGATCCTAACACTTCTCCCATCTTTTTGTCTCCCCCTCTCTCTCTTCCCTCCTCTCCTCTCTCCCTCACTCTCTCTCCATCTCTCTTTTGTTCCTTCCTCCCGCTCTCTCCCCCTCAACACTCTCTCTCTCTCTCTCTCTCTCTCTCTCTCTCTTCCCTCCAACTTTGTCACTATCTCCCTCCCTCTCCAAACTCTTCCCTTCACATTTCTTGTTGTCATCACTTCGATCCTTAATTAATATGGATCTAATTTGGTTCTTACTAATATTATTTATATTATATAAATTCCACATCTCTAAATATGAAAGTATTCTCATTGTCAATTTTATTATAACTTTAATTTAATTTATCTGGGAATATTTTTGGTGGTCATGAGGATAGAGGATTTAGATATCCCAAAATTAGTTATAACTTTTTTCCTTTTAGCTTCAATTAAAAAAATGTTATAAAATTAAATTAAATTAAAATATTTTTGTTGTGAAATAAGTTATGGTTTTTTGCCAAGTGGTATTGATAAGTCATGGTACTGCAGCAAAGTCTATTTACAAGTTAATAATAGCTATGGTAAAGTCGGGGTGACTATACATGGTTCTTGTCATATGGTTGAAAAATATTTTGATTGTGAAATAGGTTATAATTTTTTGGCATGTGGTATTGATAAGCCATGGTATTAGCACATGCTATTATAATGAATCATATTCCAAGTTCATAATATCAATGGCAAAGTGAGGGTGAATCTCCATGATTAAGAATCTTATCATTTTGTTATAAAATATTTTGATTGTGAAATAATTTATGTTTTTTGGGCATGTAGTATTGATAAGCCATGGTATTGGTCCATGGTATTGTAACAAAGTCTATTTACAATTTAATAATATCTATGGTAAAGTGGGGGTGAATATCCATGGTTAAGAATATTTTCATATTGTTCTAAAATATTTTGATTGTGACAAAAGTTTTTTGTGGGCATGTGCTATTGGTTAGCCATGGTATTGGCCCTTGGTATTATAACAAAGTCTAATTAAATTACAAGTTAATAATATTCACAGTAAAATGGGGGTAAATATTCATGCTTAAGAATCTTATTGTTATAAAATATTTTAGTTGTGAAATAGTTATGGCTTTTCGGCATGTCATATTGATAAGCCATGGTATTGTAACAAAGCATATTCAAAAAATCAAAGTATAACAAATTGATTTTATTATTTTTATTACTTTAAGTTTTTATTATTAATTGAACCAGCATTTAAATGTCTGCACTCATCAAGGATATCACTTTTAGCTTTTATTTTATTTTTTTCTATTTTTAAATCAAGTTGACATTTAAATTATTTACATACTCACATTATATCTACACATCGACTCTAGACTTGGCTGTCGAGAGGTCTATACTTGGCTATAGAGCACCTCTCGATGCAAAAATACCAATAACAAAGAAAAAATAATGTAGGTCATAAATCAAATATTTAAATATTTATATTGAATAAAGAAAATTAAATGTTAATTCAATGTATGAAAAAAATAATAAGGAAATATATTTGATGTTGTGGAAAGATTATATCCTAGGAAGACAAATAAATTTTCAAAGTATTATATATATATATATATATATATTATATATTATATAACAAGTTAATATAAAAATTCTTCTCATTAAACATTTTATTAGTGTGTGCTAGAACGAGGATAGATCTCAATCTAACTTTAAATCTATCAATAACCAGGAGGAATTAAATCTTTTGGAGCTGCAAATCTTTAAGTTTTGTACTCAAGAAGTTTAATGAATAAATATTACTTACATTAACCCAATAAAAATAATAACAAAAAAAATAAATGTGAATTAGAAATAAAATATTTCAATTTCCATTTTAATTTTAATGGAGGTAATTTATAAAATAAGAATTATTATGCTAATGTGGAGATAAATCTCTATAATTAATAATAAGAGTTGTGAGGTAAAATGTTGAATTGTGTTATTTAAAAGGATTCAACACCTTAATAAACCCCTAGGGCACATTGATTGTCCAGGGATTACCCATCAAACTTGTGATTTGAATAAATTATTATACATCTATTCTCACCTTTTGCATAGTAGGCTCAGTTGGTTTATTTCTTTTTGGCATTGGAGTGTCCCACTCCAAATTATCGCTTTCTGCTGGCTCGTCTAGCACAATCGTATCCTCGCATGGGACAACTTAATTAAACGTGATATAATTGGCTTGGGCTATTGTTCTTTCTGCAAAGGACCCCTTCAACGTGTTCTTCACTTGTTCATTCGTTCCCCTTTTTTTTCTTTGGCCATTTGGGAATGTGTTCTGGCCTATTCCGCCCCCTGCTCTTCGGTCTTTTTCCTCGCCTATATCTTGTTTTAGCTCGGGGGTCTGGATATCTCGTTTTTGCTGGTGGGCTGGTAGGAGAGGAAATTTTAAGATCATCTCATTTTTCATTTTTTTTTTTTTTGAACTTTGGACGACCAAAAACTCTCTAATTTTTTTTAGGATGCCCCTCTTAATTTTCAAGTATGCTCGCGCATTCCCCTTAATCTTTATATTATGAAATAAATATTTTAATTTCTATAAAAATTTATTTATATTTCACAAATTTACATAACTACCATAAGATAACCAGACAGACAGCAACAAACGATTACGAGTGTTTAAGTTTGTTCCTGGTCATGTTGGTAAAAGCAGAAAGGTGGAAAATTAAGATAGCATCGCTTCTCATCATAATGGAAAAGATATTATTCATGGATTTGATCTCAAACTGTTTGGAATGGATACTACACCATCCCGTAAAGGATTCAGCAGGTCACATCCCCAGTTTAGCAAGATTAGAGACAATGGAATTTTCTTTTGTCAAGAGGCAAAATTCCAGATTACAGAGAATAAGAGTTTCCTTTATAAGTAGAGGCAAACGCTGTAGTCCCACATTCCCTCATTCAGACTATTGCTTATGCAATGACAACATTTTCAATAGTTTCCCTTGAACGTACATCATTTTTGGAGCTCTCCGCGTCATCTTCTTCCCATATCTCTGGAAGGGCTTCTCTAATGTTGTGAATGCATTCAAGTGCAAAATCTGCTCCCTCTGTTCGCACCGAAGTGCCCACCTATTGACAGTGAAAGTCAATGTTAAAAATTAGACGAAGATTCGACCAATGATACACTTTTCGAAAACCATCATATCACTTATAGAATATTATGGTCCTACCAATACAGTATGGAGGCCTGCACGCTTTCCCGCTGCTATATTGCGTCGACTGTCATCAAAGAAAATCTGCAGGGAAACATAATAGATTTGGACGCAACTCTTGCAATAAACACTGTTGAAATGATACCCCTCCCACTCGGGCCAAAGCAGCGATGGTACATCTCCTAGGTTGTGTAACAAGGGGGATTCCTTATTAACTTTCTATTGTACCTAGATGTGTTAATCGTAATGTAATCTATATTGCTTTCTAATGTATTAGATGATTCATTTTCATCAGAAATTGATAGCTGAAGGAAAATGGGCATCAAAAATTTTAGCTCCATACCGTTTTTTGTGGATCAGCATTTGCAAGGCGAATAGCCTGATCCATGGCCTCTTTTGAGGGCTTGCAAATTATGGGTGTCTTCGAGATTGTAGAGTTGTCAGTGGACACATCTCCTTCATTATTTCTTTCAGTAACTTTTGAAGAAGGATTAAGTGTCTCAAAGCATATTATGCCTTCAAAGCAATCTTGCAACCCCAGCCCCTTAAGGACCTTTGCAGCATGCACTTTGTCACCATTTGTAAATACCTGTATTACATAACATATAGTTGCAAAAGAGTTAAGCAACATGCTTATAAAATTCCCCCAAAAAAGCCTAGGAATCATCATATAGAATTTGAAGGGATCCATATGATCTTACAATTTTCCGCTGAGGCATGCTTAATAACAAATTCTTCAGCACAGGATCTGGTTTAAGATTCTCATATGGCAATCTTCCGTACACAAAACTGTATAAGAATAATTTGCCTCAAGTGAGTGAAGCAGGATAGCGTTTAGGGCAAAAGCAATCAATGGTATCCCAAACAGTCTAAACAATGAAAGTCAAACCGGTCGCATTTTCTGTGGTTTTGTTGAAAGTTAAAATATTAGATAGCTGTAAATTCACTAACCAGAAGATACTAGATTTCTTAGGTACCTGTGGTACTCGTCATAGTCAAATTCATGGCCCACTGCCTGCATAGATCACAAAAATTCGTAAAATATAACTATTGAATTCATGAACATGAAAGTCGAGAAAGAGGATCCCAATTCAGTTGCTATTTCAGCCATGAGGTTGAACATAAGTCCAGAATTGACATATATTAGAAATTGATGTGTAGTAACTGTTAAATAATGAAATCTAGAACGTCATCATCAGTGTGGCAAGATGAGAGATCCCCGAGGCTTAAACGCTACAGATGAGAAACATGGTTTGGGTATTATAAATTTGCAGAAGTTCCCTTGGCAGATTGGTGGCCAGTGGATCAATTTCCTTGGGTTAAATTATAGAAACAACCCATAGAGTAATTATGGATAATATATCTCAGATGTTGTGGAGTCACATCAGGAAGCATGGTCTTATTGAGAGCAGCTCATAACTCCACTCTTAAGCTACTTGCTAAAACTATTACAGTTCATAGGGTTGCATAATTCCTCAGCAATCAAGCTATAGAAGGCTCCCAGTGCCAAAAACCAGTAATGTTAACCTTAAAAATTGAAATACAATGCTTAATTACATGAAACAAAAGGGATTGAATGCTTACCCTGAGTCCAGCCATGCTTGTTCCATAAGTTTCAAACAGCATTTTGTTATAGTCTCGGACAGTGCTCTCTTCAACTCCGAGCTTTTCAATCATATAATCTGTTGTACAACAAGTAGGCCGTGCACACAACTCAAACCTCTAAAATTCCTCAATGCCAAAGAAGAAATCTTATTTGCATTCACAACCCCAGTAGGGGTGGAATGATCTAACTCTTAGTGTGTGCAATAGTGCATTGAATATAGATAATACATCCAGCGTATTGCATTGAATATGAAAATTAAGCCCAGAGCCATGCAATCTGGGTCTGATCACCTTCAAGTTGCAAAGTTGGAGATGCATACAGGGAGCTCATGTAATTTGAAAAGAATTAAATAATGGAACTATAAATATGCAACCCTAAGGGTGCATTTCAGACCTGGGTTCACATTAAAATCTAAAGATGTATATTCCAAAAGAATACGCTAGGATGAGATATTTTTTCAGAGCTAGAAGATTACCTTGGATGTTCCTGACCGTTGCTGTAGCAAGTCCGGAGCTTAAGGGATATAATGTGTCATCCATATCTATAACAGCAGATTGAAATCAGAAATAAATATATACACCAGTAGTTCGACAGCCATTGAAAAACGAAAAACTAAAAAACTGTTATGCTCACCACACAAAATGCAATCATATTGAGACCTCTGGTCTGTCACTCGTCGATTCTCATCCAGCACCATTATCGATCACTCTGAAATACATATACCCAAAAATTCTCAAAACGTTTCACTGGAGTATATGTATACCAGAGGCCAGTGGAGCAAATAGGATTTAAAGAGCAAATAATTAATTACTGTTAAATAATTATTTAAAGCAGGAAGAAGATTATACCCTGCGCTATGAGAGAAATAATCCTAATTGACCTCGGCCATAAAAGCCTTGCAGCGAATATATACTTCTGACGGATAGCGATAGCGATAGCGAGCGAATATACTTCTAACGGATAGGGATAGGGATAGGGATAGCGATAGCGAGCCGCTGAAGCTTCAGGGGGACTAGATACGCATTACGTTTCAAGTGTTGTCTCCAGTGGACTGGTAAAGAACAGGCGATCCAATGGAAATGCAGCCAGCCATTGAATCTCCTAGATTCATATCCATTAGATCTGCGGTTCATTCCCACTCTATTGGATCACTTTCAGCTCGACTCTAACCCTAACCCTAACCCTACAACATATCTGGCAATATAACTTTGGCACGTTTATGAAATATATAAATTTGGCACGTTCGGGAAATTATCCTAACGTCACCTTCTAACCTCTAGCAATATAACTCTCGCGTCCATGAACTATGTTCAGCTAAATTGGAGATAATGACTCAAGTTCGTCCATCAGTCCATGAACTATGTTCAGCTAAGTTGGAGATGATGACTCGAGTTGTACCCAGTGACTATTTAGTTTGGAATAGTTTAACTAGAGTTTTAATTTAGTATGTGTGAGCTAACTTTTTGAGTGAACCATGTTGTAGGTTGGACATCATGACTCAACCATGTTCAGGTACGTTGGAGATCATGACTCTAATTGTAGATAGTGACTATTTAATTTAGAATAGTTTAACTAGAGTTCTGATTTAAAAGGTATTATTGATGTATGTGTGAGTTAAGGTAATTGATGTATGTGTGAGTTAAGGTTTTGAGTTTATTTAATTAGATAATCTGAAGTGATTAATGAGTTTGGAAATAGTTGCTAAGAATTTTAATTTTAAATATGTTGAGTTTGGAGATCATTACTCTAGTTGCTCTATGAGTGAGTATTTAGTTTGGAACAATTTAGGTGGAGTTTTAATTTAACCAGTATTACTTATGTATGTGTCAGCCATGGTTTTGATTTTGAGTTTATTTAGTAGAGAATTCCACATAAAGGTTTTGATTTTGAGTTTATTTAAGTAGAGATTTTGAAGTAATTCATGAGCATTCAGTTTAGAAATAATTACTTCAAATTTTTATTTAAGAAATATTAATGATATATGTGTTAGCCAAGGTTTTGAATATATATATAGCTTTTATTTTTTATTTTTCTTAATAATTTATATTAATATAATAAAAATTAATGATCAAAGAAGTAATTTTATAATTGTATTTTATGGTTATACATTTTTATTCTATATAATGGAATTAATATATATTGCTTATATAAGATTATTTATATTAATATACTTATTTTAATGCTATACTAAAAAGAAAGTTGAAACGTAATCTTGAAGTGGTAGATGTGTTTCAAGGTATTTGATATTTTTTACAATTAAAAATATATTTTAAATAATCAAAATTCATCATAAAAATAATTTAATTTTAGAATTTTCATATTTTGAAAAAGATAATATTTTTAAATATGCAAATTTCCTTTCAAGTTTTTTTTAATAGTAAGTCATTTAAATAAATTTTTATTGTTTATTTTTATATCTGCAATATGTCAACATCATATTACATTTTAAAATAATGATATGTTTCTTTTATATTATATGGCACATCTGTCTCATATTAAGTTAGTGGGTAGTCAAAAATATTATAGATCAAAATTTGATTCCTCTTTGGCATGTTTTAATATATATCATTAAAGGAATACACATGTCATCCATTTAGAGAAATATATATATCAATAAAATGTTCTAGCTAATTCTTCTTGAGATTCTAATATTTAATTGTTTATTTTAAATTTTTGAATGAGTATATGGATTAAGCACCCTGAAAATACCTTGATATACTCCTAATAATTCCAACCAATATTTTCTACATTTCTAACAAAATTGGCTAAGAAATATATCCATAATATATATAGTTGATGTCAATTATGTTTATCTCTAGTTGTTACAATGAATGATTGTTATCCTTCCTACCTATGTTAAATTTCATAAAATGGCATAATGAGGTAGGGCTATGATACATTTAGAAACTATTGTTTCTTAAAGTTTGGGAGCGACTTCTAATAAACGAGCTAAACCATATTGGCTCTTTCAAGGGCTTCCCTTGGACCACACAAGAAATATTGTAAAAAAAGAAATATTGAAAAAATATCTCATACTTGATGACTTTAAACTCACCATTGGTAATCTTCAAAATCAATCCAATCTTAAGGAGCCTTTTCTCAATTCAAATTTTAGTCATAACTCGCTTATTCTCTCTCAATTTTCTAGTTATAAATACTTTCACATCATAATGAATAATAGTAACACGTCCAATGGAAAACTAATCATTTTTAATTAACAATCAATTTTATAGCCCCCCATGCCATAAATCCTTCCTTGTGGTCAAAATGCCAAATTGGAAGTCATTATTGTCCAACGCTTGACTGCAAAAGAGTAATTTGCAAATATGCAACAAGGGTCATTTCAGTGGTTAGTATGGCATTAGGGGACCTAGATTTCCACCTCGCCAATGTGTCGCACATGAAAGTAAATTATTCTATGGTTTCCCCAAGGAAGAAACTAGATAGGTTCTTGCGGGATTTAATTATGGTTCTTCATGGGGAGGAGCATGGCATTATTGTTTTGTTTAATTTACTAGAAAGGGATATTATTTTTCCTTGGTGAGTGATAGGTCTATACTTTCACAAATTGTAACTAGTTTCGGTCTTCATAATTTTCATTCGACTCACATAATGATGTAATATCTATGTATTGAGAAAAAGGATGAAATAAAATGTAAAATAAAATTATTTTATAAATCACAGGTTTCATTCTTATGTCTTTAGTTACTAGGTCAAGTATCCATTCTATGCTCCTAGGTTTTTTATGAGTCAAAATGTCATTATTATTATGTAAAAGATCCTTTTGGGAACTTATATCAAGAAAATAAATTTTATTTTGGGTATATAAGTGTCTAGGTGTGCTCCCAAGAACAAGTCGGTCAATTAGTTGAAGTTGGCCTAGACTGTGCTTGAAGAGCCACTTGGAAGCAGTGAAAATTTTAAGGATTTGAGTTTAACTTAAAGTTTAGACACCATAGCGAATCTTATAGTCCCTAATATGCATGGTGTAAAATATTTGGTCATACATTTATAAAAAAATTAGATATTTAGTTATTATTTTTTCCATATAAAATTGTGGCTATATTCAAAGTAAAATAATTTTGTATCCTAAAATATGGGAAAATCACTTTTAGAAAAAACAGAAATTGGCGAATCGTGGAAAAAGTATGGAAAATTAACCACTTATGAATAATAGCCCCTAAAACTTTCCATATTTGGAAGGCTATTTATAGAAATAAATTACTTCCATTATATTTGATTCAGTCATCGGAGATTCCACAGTAAGAACGTTTTTCTGCCAACGTTTCGAATCCCAACTGGGATCCATCATCAGGGCAACTTGAAGCTTGATAGAAGAAGAGCAGCTGATTAGGGTATAAATAGGGATGAGGAAAGCAGAGTAAAGAGGAGGGTCGGCTCTCAATTTTGAGAAGTCGGCTGCCTCTTAATTATAATTAATTTTTACTTTTATTTTAAAAATTTTCTTATTTTAATAATAATTAAAATTAAGAAATAGTTAATTTATTATCCTTCTTATAAGTTAATTGAAGACACATCTACAATGCTACAATAAGTCTAGACCTTTGCATTTAGGATCGAGATCCTTGAGATTAGAAAGGCCAAAAAAACATATATCTAGAAACCATTTCATCTTCTTAGAAGTTTGAAAAGGCACTATAAAAAGCTTACAAAAGACCAAGGGACTGGTGGACTTTTATAAAAGAATATAAAAGAATCGGAATCATGTTTGAATTCTGATCTGCTGCAAGTAGCAGAGCTCTACCGTAGAAAGGATGAGATCCCTATCTCAGAAGACTGAAGTTTCAATTAATCATCTAATTAAAAATATTTGAAATAAAGCGTAAATGCCATAAAAGAATTTTTAGGACTATATTGAAAAGTCATAATAGTCCGAATTAAGGTAGTTTTAGTAACCCAACCAAAGGGTCACATTTACCTTTCTATAGACCTATATCATTCAACTTCAAGGCTAGAAAAGGCTCTACAATTCATTAAGGTATGGAATATTGAAGTAATCTCAATTCTACCTTTTTATACATTAAAATCATCCATCATGTTTCAGCATTATGTTGGCAGCTGCCTGCATTGCAAACTTTTAAATTATTATATTTAAAACAAAATTAAAAAATGAAAGTTTATACTCATCAAGCATGGATTATTTGATTATTCAGGGTCCTCACCAAACACAACATATTTAACCTAAACTATTTTCTGCTAACACAACATGTTTAACATATATTATTTTCTGCTAAAGGTTGTGTAACATCAGGGACATGATGAGTTTAATTGGTATAATTTATTATATTTTCATGGTTGGTAAGTTTTAAAAATTAGTTCTATTTTTTAACTTTTTAAATATTAGTTTTTTTTATAAAAAATATAATTCTAGATAATTATAATTTTTGAAAATTATATATATAATATCTATATCTATATCATATATTTATATATAATATAATATATATAAATATCTATACATGTAATTAATAATATATTGAAAATTTAATTATAAAAACATTTTCAATAACATATTATCATTATATCCATTTAAATATTTTTTAATATTAATTTTAGCTTGGTTAATTTATTGTATTATAATGATATATCTTAATTACTATAAAACATTATATATATATAATATATATATATATTAATATATTTTTTCTGGTATACTTTAAAGTTTTTATGGCCATACTTATTTACTATTAATTCTACATACTATTCATCTTTTCTCATGCCTTGGCATTGGATCATATTGGTGGTGTTGAAACTTCCACAATAAATCTCACATATGTGTATCTTCCTTTATTACATAGTCAAATTTTAATGGTTATTTAAAAAAAGTCAAAAACATAAAATAGTTAAGCATGCTTCTCACAAACACATAGCTTAAACATTTTACATTTTCAATTTTCATTGTGCACATTTTTCCCTACTAGTTTTGCCCAAATTTGGCAAAAGATTCCGCCCACTAGTTTTGCACAAATATTGTAAAACAACTGGAAGAAATGTTGGCACTACATATTTTAGTTGAACATTGTGTAATCCAAGTGCTCTATAGGCTCTTTTCAAGAAAATAAATTGAATTATGTGATCAAAAATAAAATTCTAAGCAATGTGAAATTTCAATTTCACCAACAATTACATAGCTTTCACAAAAATTATATTCAAAAAAACCAACAAAAAAAACTTAAATGCTTGTATTTTTTGTTAAGCTTAGGCACATTTTCCAATCAGTTTTGCACACAATTTAATAGAAAAATTAAAATGATCTAATTGTTATGCAACCAACTCACAAAATAGAAGAAGAGATAGATCAATGACTTCAAAATTAGTCTCTTCAAGGGGGAAACCTCCTTTACATTACACAAATAAACAATTCTTCGATGATTCAAACATTAAAACCTCGTTTCCATATATAGGAGTCTAAGGGGACACAACATAATAAGAGTCGACATAACAATAATAATGTAAGGTCACAACAATAACAATAGTGGGCTTTTATGGGGCACAATAATAATGGTATGGGGACAACATGAGCACAACAATAACAATAAGAGGCTACAATGACAATAATAATAGGGGAATACACTAGTATTATAGGGACCTAACATGCCTCTCTCCTTCAAAAAAGTGTTGTCCTCAATGCTTGAGTAGTTTTGGATGCTTTTGCATAAAATTCTCATTCTCTCATGTGGAATCTTCAATGGGTAACTTCTTCCACTTGACAAGATACTCTGAAATTGATCGATTTCGTAGATATTGAGTTCTTGTTTCTGCGAATGCTTCAAGTTCCAATATGATTTTTCCTTCCTTGTCAAGTTCTGGAAATATTGTTTGAACTAAGAGCTTGCCACCTATAACCTTCTTTAAGCATGAAACATGGAAAAGTAGGTACACTCAGGAAAATGCGAAAAGATCCAATTTGTATGCCATAGTACAAATCTTTTGCAACACCTTGTATGGAACATTTTAGCTTGGTGATAATTTATTATCCTTCTTAACTTGCTTGAGGGACAATTATTGTATAGTTTTAGTCGTAGAAATACCTAGTCACCTACATCAAAACTTCTTTCACTGTGATGTTGATCTACCTATAGTTTCATTCTATTATGCGCCAAAGTGAGGTTATCCTTTAAGAGTTGGAGAACTTGTTATTGATGCTTGATGTGATCATTCACTGCTTGAACCTTAAAATTTTCTCTAAAATATGATGTGATGGATGGTGGATGATATCCATAAAGTGCCATAAATGGGGTCATTTTTTCCACAGTACAGAAGGAAGTGTTATACCACCATTCAACTAGAGGCAACTACTTGACCCATTGTGTCTATTTATTATATACAAAGCAACAAAGATATCCTTCAAAACATTTGTTCACTATCTTGGTTTTCCCATTAGATTAAGGATGATAAGATGTGTTATGAGCTAACTTAGTACCCAAACAAGAAAATAATTCTGTCCAAAAATTTCCAGTGAAAATGGGATCTCTGTTGCTTATCATAATATTTGGGTTTCCATGTAGCTTTTGAATTTTTTCCGTAAATGCAGTAGCAACTGTAATGGCTTTAAATGGATGAGGTAATTCATAAAAGTGTGCATAATTGATAAGTCTATCAACTACCACCGTGATGACACTCTTTCCTTCAGACTTGGGTAAAATTATGATAAAATCCATTAAAAACTCCTCCCAACATTGACTTGGAATCGATAAAGGTTGTAATAGACTCGGGGTCTTAGTTGTCTCAATTATATTTTTTTGGAAAACCAAACATTCCGCCACAAACTTTTGAATATCATATTTAAGGCAATCCCAAAAAAATTCCTTCTTAACCCTATGGTATGTTTTTAAAAACCTTGAGTACCCTCCTAAGGGAGAGGTGTGCAATTCTAGAAGAATATTTTGTTTGAGTTGGGAATTCTTACATAGGTATAAGGATCGTACCATAATGAATCATTTTTCCAGCTAAATTTATTAATGTATTGAGACCTTCCTACAACTTTTGAATGAGTGCCCACACTCCTTTTTCATTCTTCCATTCATCCCTTACTTCATTTTCCCAATATCGTTGGATAATAGAAATGGCACAAAGAAATGCTTCCATGTCCTCATCCTTTCTTGAGACTACATCTGCAACAACATTTTTCTTCGCTTTTTTGTATATGATTTCAAAGTCATAACCCAACATCTTCGTGACCCATTTTTGCTACTCTTATGAGAATAATATTTATTCTAAAAATTATTTAAGACTATCATAATCTGTTTTTATCTTGAATGGTCTTCCCATTAGGTAAGGTCACCATTTATTAAGTGCATGTAGTATTGCCAACATTTCCTTCTCATAAATAGCTTTGTGTAAATAATTTCCCTTGATTGGATGAATTTCAAAATAAATGGGTCTTCCTTCTTGCATTAAAACAACACCAATTGCATTTCTTGAAGCATCACATTCCACAATAAAGTTTTCTTTGAAGTCTAGCATAACTAAGGCCGGTGCTTGGAAAATTGCCTCTTTAAGGTGTTCAAAGGCCTTTGTTGCTTCTAAAGTCCAAGAAAATGTATCTTTCTTCAGTAATGTTATTAGAGGTGTTTCTATTCTCCCACAATTCTTAACACACTTGTGATAATACCTTGTCAACCCGAGAAATCCTTGCAAATTCTTCATGGATGTGGGGATTTTCCATTCCTTAATAGATTTAATTTTTGTTTGGGTCTACCTTAACACCTTCATGAGATACAACATGACCCAAATATTCCACCTCGCATACTCCAAACAAACATTTGAAGGTTATTGGATATAATTGTTTCTCCTCCAACAGTTTGAGCACCCTGTCGACATGTTTAACATGATCCTTCCAAGACCTGCTATAGATTAGTATATCATCAAAAAATGTTGTTGGCATTATGGCACAGGTTTGGTGCTATGGCACATGTGTTTTCCTTGATGGCAACTCTCCTTGGTAACAGATCTCAGTTCAGCCACTCAGAGAGAAGAAAAAGACATATACGTAGGTTAATCTAAACAAAGACGTGTATACACGCGGGTTATATGTTGAAAAAGCGCGTATATGTTGGGGATCATACTTTTGGTCCATGGTAGTTAGTCCTTGGGATTTGAACCTATGTTTTGGACCATGGCGTCTCGATAGATGTGTTGATCCTTAGTTTTGGATTCATGGTATTGAAATGTTATGGTTTTGGACCATGGTATTGAGGAAGGCATAAGACTATAAAAGAGGAAGGAGATCACGTGGCAAATGATCATCCGCATTATTATTGAATATTTGATAAAGTGCTAGGGCTGGTATATTGGTAATTGGGTTGTGATGCAGATCTAGATCTGAATGAAGGAGGAACCTTAGCGCAAAAGGAAGGATAAGTTCTATTCATGGGTCATAATCTTTAAGCTTGAATGATAATATCTTTAAATGATTTTGACCTGCTAGATGTGGTGCTTGCTTGATCTATAAGTCTGATAATCTGGGTTAATTAGTGATTGTATATCTGAAAGAGTGAATTATCCTTTATAGATCTATACACAGGTTCAGTGAAGCGAAGGCGCGTATACACGCAGGTTCAGTGAAGTCATAACACGTATACGCAGGTTGTTTCATACGCAGAAGCGTATGCACACATCTTTCAGGCTGATAAAGTAGCGTATATGTTTTAAACTGTGATCTTGCTACTTTTGTTCATTGCTGCTGTGTTCTAGGTTCTATTTTGGTGTGTGGTTTCTGGTACTGTGTTTTGAGTACAACTGTCAGAGAGATATCTACTTGATTCAGATCTAATTGGTGAAAGATGATTGGTTGATGGAGAAATTCTTAATGGTTGATTGATGCTCATGGATCCAGTCTGAAAATTTATGAAACGTGGTCCCTGGAAGAAAGAGAAGGTTGTAGCCTTTTGTAGCCAGCACCTACGTACTAGTATCTTGGCTAGTGCAGGAGCTAAAGGGGGTTGTAGCTCCCTTCCAGGAGAAGCTGGAAAACAAGAGAGAGTTGTAGCTCTCTACAGGTTGCAGCCTGCGTACTGGTAAAGTAATGCACCAGTACATTGTAAACAGAAGTTTCTAATTAAAGAAAGATAGAGACGAATTGCAGCACGTGGTTTTCACCCTTATTGGGTTTCCACCTTATATCTTGTGTTCTTGTGTGTGATTGTCTTTCCGCTCTGTTTTACTGTCTTTGGTTACTGGTTATTTGATTCTGCATCACAGATTAACAATCATCATCAGAAAGATAAAGTAAATTAAAAGTTTGCTTTGTATACATGGGTTTCCTTCTGAATAGTTGCGTATATACGCGGGTTTAATTAACTGAAGTAGCGTATACAATTTGGTTTTAGAAAAGGAATATTTGACCTGATAATACTGATTCACCCCCCCTCTCAGTATTATTTCTAACAAATGCTGACACAAATTTTCTAAGGAAGGGTTTGAAAATGGAATTCATCAAACCTTCAAATGTAGAAGGTGCATTCGTAAGGCTGAAAAGCATGACCAAAAATTCATAATGACCCTCATGAGTTCTAAATGTTGTTTTCAGAATTCCTTCAGTCTTCATTTAGATTCGATGATATCCTGAATGAAGATCCAAATTGGTGAAGTAAATTGCTCCATGCAATTCATCCAATAATTCATCAATGAAAGGAATAGGAAATTTATATTTAATAGAGAGCTTGTTGAGCTCCGTATAATCGAGACACATGCACCATGATCCATCCTTCTTGTGCATCAATACCACTAGAGGAGAGAAAGAACTTTGACTAGGTTGAATTATACCAACCTCTAGCATTTCTACAACCACATCCTCATTTTCACTCTTTTGGGCATAGGGATATCTGTTAGCTCTGATGTTTGGAGGAACACTTCATGGAATCAAATGAATAGCATTATCATGATTACAAATAGGTGGGAGGCCTTTGGGAGTCTCAAATACCTTGGAATGATTATTCAAGACTTTTTGGAGATATGGAGAAATAGATGATTTCGATGTGGGAACCTCTAGTGAACATAATTGTGCAATTGTGCCTCGTTGTTCTTTCTTTAGAATCTTTTTCATGCCATTATAGATGAATATCTTTCTAGGTTTCCTTGTGATACACCTTAATTCAACTTCCCTTCCTTCCCAAGAAAATTTCAAGAAAAGCTCTTGAAAATTAAAAGTTATCGTACCAAAAGATTGTATCCATTGGAATATTAGTACATCATTAGCACCACTCACTGGAATGGAAAGAATTGGACTATTTAATACATATTATTCCATGGATAGCTTGATATTATGGCACTTTCCAAAGAAATTTATGTTTCCTCCATTTTCATCCATCACTTGACACTCCGGTGTTGGATATATGAAGCAATTCAATTCCTTGGCTATCTTATAGTGCATAAAATTATGGGTACTACCCGAATCAATCAACACTATTACCTTTTTCTTATTGATATGTCCTTCTATATTGAAAGTTTAAGTAGTGGTAATTCCTGCTAATGCATTACAAGATATGGTCAAATTAATTTCTTCTTTCTCTAGGGTTGGTTCCTAGTGTATATCCTCTTGTTTTGATGTTTCTTGTTCATTTTCTTCCTCCTCTTCACAATCTATGTAAAATAATTTCTTCTCAGCACACTTATGACCTTTAGCGTATGTTTTATCACAACTATAACAAATCCATTTTTCTATTTTTTTCTTTCATTTCTTTTGTGGGTCAACCTTGTAGGTTGTGGAAGTCTAGGGGCAGTAACACTTCTATCTTTATAATTGTGAGTGGAAGGCTTCCTTGTTGTCATAATTTTGCTTTCACTTTTTCTTTCCAACCTAAATGCCTTCTCTAATGAATCAGATTCCCAAAGGAGAACCCCATGTTGGATGTTATACTTTAAAATCCCTATGAACACATCAATCTTATGCTCCACTAGAATATCATTTACCCTTATATTCAATTTTTGGTAGTCCTCAATGTGCTCCACCATTGAACCCTTTGGTTTGAGATTTATCAATGGGCTAAAGAAGGTGTTTCTATTTGTATCCTCATAATGTACTATCATTTCCTTTGTAAAAATTGACCAAGTGACTATAGTTTTATGAGAGAAAAGCCATTGATACCATACAAATGGATTGGATTCCAAATATAATGTTGCAATGTGTACCTTTTGTGTGTTTTTCACATTATAGAGATCAAAATATTGCTTCATCTATAGTGTCCATGTTATGGGATCCTTGCCATTAAAATTCCTCATATTGATCTTTGGAATGTGGCAAGTATTCAATACAATGTTAGAGTCTGTGAAATCATGATTAACATTTATTTTGTTCTCATCATGAGTTTCCCTTACTACCATTTTTCCATTAGGAAGCATTTCTTGTAGAAACTTTATCAAATCTATCTTCAAATATTCCATGTTGCCTTTAAGTTTTGCTTCTATACCATTGATATTAGCTTCCATGCCATCCATATTAGCTTCCATTCCATTCTTTAAACCATCCATCTTAGTTTCAGTTACTTTTTATGACAGTGAAATGTGTTGCACTTGGTCTTATAATTTTGATATATCATGTTGCATATCTTTCTCTTCTTCATTTGTTATAGTAGATATTTTGGGTTTCTTACTTGGTTTTCCATTTTATTTCTTAGGTTAATCAATTAATGATAATTATGTTTCACAGTTCCCTTTGAATAACTTCAAATTACTTTCTCAAACAAAAGTTATGAAAATTTTAAAAAATACTATACACATTTTTTTTCGCTTTGTAGGAACTCGATATTGAATCTGATGTATCTCTGAAATTTTATATCTCCAAGGTATGAAATTATGTCCTTTGGCAGGCCTCTAAATCCTCTTTCCAAAACCACATGTATTATCGAGATTGGATTATCCAAGAAATATTTATGCCCAATCTTCCATGATGACCTGATTATAGACTCGTTCCATACAATGAATTAGTATGAAATGTCGCGTGTCATTGTTTTGACCTTCAGCCCGGAAAATGATACCCAACAAACCATATTCCATTATATTTCTTTCGCTTTTTACAAAATTTGAATATGATGCTCAGAGGGTAATTTATGATGATTTTCCTAAGGTCACTTGTTTGAGATCGAACTCTGGAGCCTGCAAAAACCATAACTTCTGCTGATCATATCTCCAAAAATATAGCAATAAAATATCAGAAATTCATATACAAGGTTCACCAAGATTTCATCTCAAATGGGTTTTAATTTATGCTTCTAAATCTTCGTATAAACAAATTTATAGTGAAAATTACAAGAGGACCTATTTGAAATAGCAAAACCCTAGAATCCAAATCTCTGATATCAAATGTTATGCAACCAGCTCACAAAATAGAAGAAGAGGTAGATCAATGACTTCAAAATTAGGCCCTTCGAGGGGGAAACCTCCTTTACATTACACAATAAATAATTATTGGATGATTCAAATGACAAAACCTCCTTTTTGTATATAGGAGTATAAGAGTGACAATAGAATGAGAGCCAACATAACAATAATAATGTAAGAGCACAACAATAATAATAGTGGGCTTCTATGGGGCACAATAGTAACAATATGGTGACAACATGGGCACAAAAATAACAATAATGGACTACAATGATAATAATAATAATGGGGAAATAATGGGGAAATACACTAGTATTATAGGGATCTAACACTAATTATGTATTTTTCTTCTTAAAATTGCATAAGCGAGATGTTATAAGGACTTTTTCAAGATATTGAATTTATTTATCGATTCAAAAATACAACTTAATATTTAAAATTGTAATTTCATTAATAATTACATAATGAATGATGGTTTCAAATATAAGAATAATTAATGATGGATGTTATAAGGATGTTTCAAAATTATGTCGCTAGCTAATAGCATTGCAAGCTTTTGTCATTTTCCCATGGGAAAATTATTTATGGTCACATTAACATTTAATGTTGTTACTTAGGGAGATGGTGGTAGTGTTGACTCTTAACCATTAGAGGTAGAGGGGTGAGAGAAAATGGTCATGAGATGGGAGAGGAAAAAATATGAAAATTATTTATGGTCGGGTTGACATTTAATGTTGTTACTTAGGGAGATGGTGGTAGTGTTGACTCCTAACCACTAGATATAGGATGACGAGAGAAAATGGTCATGAGGTGGAAGAGGAAAAAATATTTTCGGAGAGAAATACCATTTAAGAAAGAGGTTTCCAGTGGAGAATAAAATATTGGACTAGAAATAATATACAAAAATTCAGACATTGTGAGACAGACCTAGGGTCTGAGGAGGAATGAAAAAACACTGATTGATATTTTTGACAGAAGGACAACCTAAGGCTTGAAGGGATTGTTATTATAATAATTCATTTGGTTGGGAGGAACTTGTTTTCTCCTGTTATACTTTCCAATACTCATAAGTAAATGAATTGTTGTGCTTAATATCTTTTAAAATTTGTTTTGTTTAAGTTATTATGATTATATGTACAAATAGCAAGAAGTGGAAAACATAATTCATTAATGTTTTTTCTATTAGGAATTTAGAAAAACATTTTTTTGGGATTGAGTAGTATTAATTTTAGATGTATGCTAGTACAAGGATAGCTTTGGGCTTTACCTTAACTAATGTAGTTCCTACTCAATATGGAAAGGAAAATTTGTGTGAGGAATAGATGCAAAACACAAGTATAGGAGCCTTACATCTAACTTCATGTGTATCAAGGATTTTTATTAGAGGCAGTTTGAGTTTAATGAGCTGATCATTGGTTTAGAAGTGTCTAAGCCATATTTATATATTCAATTATATCAAAGAATACAACTATATATAGATTATACAGAAAAACACCAAGAAATTGTATATAAAGAAAATAAAAGTAACATATAATCTTGAAACTATATTTTCTACTATGATAAATTGACCTTTGCTAAGTGAGCCATATAAATGTATATATACAAGTGAAAGAAACCATATAAATAGGAAATAACCAAGTGGGAAAATAATCTTTATATTTTTTATAAAAACAAATGGATGAGGCCGAGTAAGCTCTATAATGTATATCTCAAATAGGTTCCTTTAAGAAATGGTGTGCTTAAAACTAATCGATGAGAATAAACAAAATTATTTATCTACAGTGGTAATTAAAGAAAATAAATAACACAAGAAATGATGTCAAGTAAAATAAATATGTTCATTTAATAACTAGTAGCAACCAGGAAGTTGTAATGACGCAATGGTTCAAAGTAAATTATAACATGGGAAGTCTAATAACAACTGGTATAAGAAAAAATGTAAATAATATATTTGTTTTCTATACAACTAAGGGTAAAACCCAATATATCTAGATGGAGACTGAGAAATTCCAGACTCAATATCAAAGTTTGAAGTATTCAACTTCGAAAATAAAAGAAAAAAATTCAGACATGGTTATATTTGTAATGGGCCAGTGAGAAACCCCTCAGACTAAGTTATAATGTGCAATAGGAGAAAGAAGAAGATTTAATTTTCATTTAGTAGTTGGAATGCTAGATTAAAAGGATCAAATATGTTGGGTAGACTCAGGAAGAGAAGCTACCTGACACAAATATAAATAAAGATCCAAGGTTTTCCAACCACTCACACTTGGTTATATCTATACCTAAAAGAAAAAAGGCTTTAAATTCTTAAACATTACCTTATGATAGTAAATTTTTAATTCCTCAATTGTTGCAAGGGTAAATTTAATGTTAGTACTTAGTAACAATAAGGTTGAAAACGTTTACACCACTCATAATCAGGTATCATGCAACCTAAAGAAATAAGGGTGAAAGTACCAAGGTGTATCTATGACCCTTTTTAAGTTAATGGCTCATCGCTTGAGAGAAATGAAAATCAAACCCTGATGTAGATGTTGAAAATGCAACAAGAAATTCCTAATTTAATTTTTCCTTAATCATATTAGGAGAAATCTAAATTTAAATTTCAGCAGAATACTTGGAGGTAGCTAACTATGGTGACATATATATTATCACTTAGTTAACTTAGGTATTTCGACTAGAGACACTTGATTTCAATTATACATTATTGATTTCTAATTTGTAGCAATCTATTTCAATTAATTTGAGTTATTGTCAGTGTAACTAGTTCTCAATGTTAATAGAACTAGAGGAGGTTCAGTCAAGGGTGTGTAACTTTTTTCACACTAAGTGATCATTCAGTTAAACTGGTCAATCAACCTAAATTAACTCATGCATGCAGAGAATTCAAGTGATCCAGTTGACATTGGAGTTCAAGGGAAGTGTATTATCAGTTGTAGAATTTTCCAAGTTGTGTAGGTGGTGCATGTATTCAAAGAAGGGCCTAAAGAAATTGCACAATTATCAATGAGTAATTTCCCTAATTAATAGGGGGCTAATTCCTCATCAAACAATGCAAGGAAATAAGATCTTGGCAAGATGAGAAATTGGCTAAATATTGGCTTGAGTGATTTTGTGAGGCAGCGAGATATATTATACTAGTGTAGGGGATCGTTAGGATTGAGCAACCATTATATTTCCTACCTATTATTTGACTAATGAAATATAGATAGTAAGGGGTTTTGAGGAGTTACTTTTCCCTAGATAAATATTTGTGTATGTGTTTTGAATATTGATGCATATTAATGATTTTTGTTCTCGATCATGATTTACTTTCCACAAATGAGCAGAGTAGCTTCAAGTCTTATGATAAGTAAATTCCATGAGAAATTTTGTATTGATGCATTAAATTTCTACATGGTATCAAAGCAGGAATCATAATAGAGAAGAGAATTCCAAGTTCTCTTTGCAAGTCGATCAAATTTGTAGGAACAATTATTTAGAGCTAGCAAGATGGATTTCTATGGACTGAGACTCGATTATGTCCTTGAGGGTAGATCAAATTATGTTTCTTGGAAGGATAGGATGGAGGCAGTGTTCAAATATAATGGGATAATGAAATTCATAGATAATTATATCCTGAAGCCTTCAACATTTGATGCTCAAGATCTAGCATAATTGAAGAAGTGTGTATCAAAGGCGAGGAGGATCATATTGGAGGGAGTTCGAGACCATATTTTATCAAATATCCATGGGAAAGAGACTCCATATCCAATGTGGCAAGCCTTGACAGATTTGTTCTAGAACAATAGTGACCACAGGAATATGGAACTCAAGGAAAATATTTAGAAGATCAGGAAGGAAAAGAACGACACCATTCTGCAATACCGAGCAAGTTCACATAGTGTCGTGATGAACTTGGTCAAGTTTGTGTTACCATAGCAGAGGATGATTTGGTAATACTAGCACTTCTAGGACTTCCCAAGAGTTTGCACAACTACTAAGATTAGGTAAATGGGAGGGAGAATCTACCAAATTGGGAACACCGAAGGTCCGATTTGGTATAGGAGGAGAGAAGGCGAAATAAGAGAGACCGGACCTCATCCAAGGAAGTGGAGGACTTTCCATTATTCGATAAAAGAATGAAGGCCAAGGGGAAAAAAATCCCATGATGAGGTTGATTCCATCCAAGAGGAAAAGAAGAAAGACTTATCCAAAATCAAGTACTTTCACCGTCATAAATTCAGGTACTATGCCACGAAGTGTCCACAAAATAAGGCAAGTAAGAAGGAGCCTACAGTAGCTGCAGCAGGTGAAGCTTTGGCTCACAATTCGAGCTTGATTTCACTCTCATCACATGCATGGTCAAAAACATGATGGGGAGTGTGTGGTATCTAGATAGTGGTTCCTTATTCCACATGAAGGGGAATAGATAATTCATTAGTGCCTTGGAGGAGAAAGATCTCTAGAGGAACATTGAGTTTAGAGATGATGGAAGGTACACTGCAACCAGTATTGGTATAATTACTTTTCAAAGGGAGTCGGGCTTGTAGAAATTCTCACTGTAGATCACCTGATAATGCAATGTAACTAAAGGAAAATGCTTGATTTACTTCTAAAAACAAACTTGCAGAAGCTTAATCGATTTTGAGAAAGATCAATTAGAACACATATAATAGATGAAGAAGAAACAATTGCACATCAACACAAAAGAATACTCTAGGGAAAGCCTCAGCTAAAAACCCTGATATCTATATTATCATACAAGTGGAAATATCTCCAGATTACACAGATCTTTAACTCTCAAGCTATCCATCTCTTAGTACAATCCCTCACTGTTGCTCATAGACAGAATAGACGACACCTGTTCCTTCCTTCAATCCTCCAAGTCTCCTATTTCCTTGTGTAGTTTCTCCTGGGTCCTCAAACTGCAACGTGTGTGATTCTCACCTCACACACAACACTGACCTCTGAAATAACTGCGCAATCCTAAAGGAGATAATTCCTTCTGCGTGGATGAGTTTCCTGTTGGATACCTATACCAATAGGTTTCATATTTCATGATTGATGATCAAAGGTCCAAATATGCTCTGCTTTGGATGCAAAGATCCCATATTTTCACAAGGAGACAAGGTGTGTCTCAATCTTGGTAGGGACTCAATTTTGATGGATGATCCAACAGTCTAAACTGGATCATGCCATGTTTTCAATTTTCATGTTGTAGAATAGAGAAAGAAATCTGTCCAAACTGTTTAATCTTGGCAGATCGGTAGCTAGGTAGAGAAGCTAAGGCTCCCAACTGTTTAAACTGGGGCCTGGAAGGAATAAGGGTAGCCTTAAATAGGAAATGAGAGCAAAAATCGAATGTAAAAGAAAAGGCATTTAAAAGGGTTTGCTAGCCTAAATGCACCCTACAAGAAGAAATGAAAATGTTAGGCAAAATAGTTGGGTAGGTAGATGGGGTTGCAGAAGTAGAGCCTCTTTCAAGACCAAAGCTGCTAAACATCTACAGCAAAATCAACACACTGGAGCATGACTAACTTCCCTGTTTTCATTTCTATATCACTCATTACTAACACCCTTTCCCAAGCAGTACAGAGCACAAAAGTTTATGTCTTTGTCATGTTCTCATGGCCTTAAAAAGCCACATTTCTTGTGTAAAAGTCTTTTCATTTTGAACTACCATTTACACTAAGTTGTTTTCAAAAGAACTTGAGTGTATTGATCCTCATCCATATGTTCCCCCTACTTTAACAGCTAATCCTACTATGTAATTCCCCTATCTCACCCTTCCCTATTAATATTAACACCATGGTGTATAA
>APFE030224204.1:0-12215 GCA_000404065.3 Pinus taeda | reverse complement strand
AAATATGTTAAAATTCCATTTGGCTTGAAAAATGCAGGGGCCACATTCCAAAGAGCAATGGACATTGCTTTTGCTAAAGAGATTCATGACTTTCTTGTCATTTATCTAGATGATCTCACACCCTTCTCCAAGTCTGACCAAGACCACTTAAAACATCTAAGGCAGATTCTTACAACTTGTAGGAAATATGGAATTTCCTTGAATCCTAAGAAATCCTTGTTTGGTCTGGAGGAAGGTAAACTGGTGGGTCACATTATCTCCAAAGATGGCATCAGAATTGATCCAGACAGAATCCAAGCCATCTTGCAAATGCCTCATCCAAGAAATATAAAAGTATTACAAGCCTTTTTGGGGAAAATCAATTTTCTGAGGAGATTTATCCCAAACTTGGCTGAGCTAAGCAGACTGCTCAACAACATGCTCAAAAAGGATTCAAAAGTAAAGTGGACAGCAGAGGCAAATCAAGCCTTTGAAGGAATCAAGTTTGCCCTCACCCAAACTCCTGTCCTAACCAACCCCCAGTTTGATAGAGAGTTCATCATATTTTCCTTTGCCTCCCAACACACAATTGCTGCAGTTTTACTACAGAAAGATGACGAAGGGAATGAGAAACCTATTGCTTTCTTTAGCAAAGCTCTAAGAGATGCACCCCTCAAATACCAGATCATGGAAAAGCAAGCCTATGCCCTAGTCAAAGCTATTAAGGACTTCAGGATTTACATCCTCTATTCCCACATAATAGCCTATGTGCCAAGCCCAATTGTCAAAGATATACTCACACAAGAGAACTTGGAGGGCAGAAGAGGCAAGTGGATAGCAACTATTTTGGAATTTGACATAGAAATAAAACCTACAAAAGTCATAAAAGGGCAGGGCTTGGCCAAATTGATGTCTGAAACAAATTTCCAGGCCCTAGACATTAACCAATTAGACAGTGAACCGGAGCTGGCGACTCCAAAGATCAAAGTAGCCTTTGAGCAATCCCCCTGGTACTCTGACATCTGCTATGTATTGCAAAACCTGTGTGCTCCCCCAGGACTGTCTAGGACTAAGAGTAGGTTTGTAAAAATGAAAGTCCTAAAATTCTGTGTCATAGAAGGAAACCTGTTTTGGAAAAACCATGAAGGCATCTTATTAAACTGCTTAATTGAAAATGAAGCCAATCAGATCATGAGAGAATTTCATGCAGGAGATTGTGGTGGGCATTTATATTGGAAGTCCACTGTAGATAAAATACTGAGAGCTGGATACTATTGGCCTGCTGTGTTCTCTGATGTCAAAAAATTCACTACTGCATGTCATAAATGTCAAGTGTTTGAAGGGAAGAGACAATTACTGCCATTACCTCTAAGGCCTATTGCAACAGAAAGACCATTTCAGCAATGGGGCCTGGACTTCATTGGAGAAATCAATCTCTCATCTTCAGGCCAACATAAATGGATTCTGACAGCGACAGATTACTTCACAAAATGGATTGAGGCAATCCCATGCAGACAATCAAATGACTCCACCATCATTCAGTTTCTTGAGACCAATATCCTTGCCAGATTTGGATGCCCGGATAAAATTATAACTGACAATGCTGCTGCTTTCAGATCCAAGAAGATGGTCAGCTTCTGTCATAAATTTCACATAACCTTGGGCCATTCTACTGCATATTATCCCCAAGGAAATGGCTTGGCAGAATCTTCAAATAAAAGCCTGGTGAGTATGATAAAGAAAGTGTTAGAAGAAAACAAAAAGAATTGGCACAAGAAACTTATCAATGCCTTATGGGCAGATAGATTAACAACCAAAAGATCAATTGGGGTTAGCCCATATGAGTTAGTCTATGGACTAGAAGCCAAGTTTCCTTCATCACTGGGGATCCCTGTCATGAAACTACTACAGGAAATTCAAGCTGAGCCTAATGATATGCAGAGGAGAGTGAACCAAATCATATGTCTACAGCAAACCAGGGACCAAGTTTACAACAGAGTTCAGATCCTACAAGAGAAGCTCAAGAAAGCTTTTGACAGGAGAACGAAGGCTGAAGATTTCAACATAGGTGACAAGGTCCTCAAGTGGGATTCAAGGAGAGAGAGCAAAGGAAAGCATGGGAAGTTTGATTCCCTTTGGAGAGGACCATTCCTCATACAAGCTGTACAAGGAAACAATACCTATTTCCTTGAAAAACTGAACACTACTGACCTGGATGAAGGCCCTGTCAATGGCAGGATGCTCAAGCACTATTTTGACTACATCCCATAAATGCAGCTGGCCTGTTCTTGTACATAGTTTGATTGTATAAAGATTCTGTACCTATTGTATATATTGTTATGTCCAAAGCATAGTAAATAAGGTCATTTCAAGAGACAGTTCCAGATAACAAGAAGAATTGAAGCACATTTTGTAGTTCAGTACATCAGTTTACATTTTGAGGAATCTATGGTGACAGAACTCCAAAGTTTCAGAGCAGTAGCCAAAGGACCAAGGCAATCTGACCTGCTGTTCTTGGTCTTTCAAAAAGAAAAACCATCCCCATGTGGAGCCACTGTTGGATACCTATACCAATAGGTTTCATATTTCATGATTGATGATCAAAGGTCCAAATATGCTCTGCTTTGAATGCAAAGATCCCATATTTTCACAAGGAGACAAGGTGTGTCTCAATCTTGGTAGGGACTCAATTTTGATGGATGATCAAACAGTCTAAACTGGATCATGCCATGTTTTCAATTTTCATGTTGTAGAAAAGAGAAAGAAATCTGTCCAAACTGTTTAATCTTGGCAGATCAGTAGCTAGGTAGAGAAGCTGAGGCTCCCAACTGTTTAAACTGGGGCCTGGAAGGAATAAGGGTAGCCTTAAATAGGAAATGAGAGCAAAAAGCCAATGTAAAAGAAAAGGCATTTAAAAGGGTTTGCTAGCCTAAATGCACCCTACAAGAAGAAATGAAAATGTTAGGAAAAATAGCTGGGTAGGTAGATGGGGTTGCAGAAGTGGTGCCTCTGTCAAGACCAAAGTTGCTAAACATCTACAGCAAAATCAACACACTGGAGCATGACTAACTTCCCTGTTTTCATTTGTATATCACTCATTACTAACACCCTTTCCCAAGTTGTACAGAGCACAGAAGTTTATGTCTTTGTCATGTTCTCATGGCCTTAAAAGCCACATTTCTTGTGTAAAAGTCTTTTCATTTTGAACTACGATTTACACTAAGTTATTTTCAAAAGGACTTGGGTGTACTGATCCTCATCCATATTCTTCCCCCACATTAACAGCTAATCCTACTATGTAGTTCCCCTATCTCACCCTTCCCTATTAGTATTAACACCATGGTGTATAAACCCCAAATTTTCTATAAATATCCCTCCCCTGGCATTATAGCCATATGTTCTGTTTAAAAGGGAATCAAAATGACACCTGGTCACTTTGATGAACCTCCCAGGTCACCCCCTCTCATTCCATGTCATTTTGTTCATTTGACCCTCATTTGCAAAGAAAAAATCCCAATAAAACCCCTCCTACCCATAACCCCTTTGAAAAAATATGACACAAGGTTCCCCGCCCTAAAAAACCCTTTTGTCCCCTTCTCCGCCCTAAGACCCATTGTCTAAAGTTGAAAAAATCAAATTTTAATTAAATTCGCGCGGGCAAATAAACCCATAAAACCCAAAATACTATAGTTTTACCCCCTCCCCCGCGCCTTTATTAAAATAAATGTCAAATCAAAGGGCGGGTCCCCACTGCACAAACCCGCCGGCATGTCCCGATCGCCGCCAGCCGTCAGATCTCCTGCCCCGCCATCCAATGGTGGGCGGTCGATCCGCCTACGAACCTGCCCGACCTTTTGCGTCCGGGGGATGGGCGGTATTGCCGCCGTACCCCTGCCACGCGTCAGGTGCGGGATGTGTTCGCTGCCCCCCCCCCTCCAAACCACTTACCGCCTGAGGGCCTACCGGGGAAACCATTTACCGCCCTTCCCCTCACGTTGACGTCACGCCTCCGTCAGCGTGACGTCACCCCACTTCTTGACCGCTGCCGTGCTTCCACCTCACCCGGCCCCACGCATTGCTCTGACTACCCCGCCACCATGGCCATGCCACCTGGGCATCCATGCCACCTAGGCATCCATGTTACCTGCCATGTCATCTCCTCCGTACTTGGGCCCATCATGACGTCAGCATGACGTCATCACAAAAAAGCGCCCATTCGCTCGAAATGCATAAAAAGGGGTAAAAACCGTTGTTTTTTAACATTTTCTGCCGAACAACCTGGAGCTCAGCTGAAGGCGAATTTGATTTCCAACGGTCAAAAAGCAAAAGTCATCCGCTACAACTGTTGCTCCCTCCATTGTCAACTCAGCCATACACAATCCAACCACTTCGACCGCTGCAACTGCCCATACGCCATTCAAACAGGTATTTCGCCGCAAGCACCCTCTTGCCCTCTCATTCTCCATGTAAATCCTGCTTCCTGCTTAAATACTACTGTAATTCAAGAAACCATATGGTTGAAATTCACCCGTAAAGCTGCCAGTGAGACCTCTGTAACCCCTACACAGAAAAACTTCCAGGGAAACCCGCGACCAGCTGAAAACTCTGCCTAAATTTTCCACAAAAGGGCAGCTACAAAGCCCAGCCACAAGCTAGAAGCACTGCTTTGCATCCTCCTTCACCTCTGATAAGCAAAACCTCTGCAATTGACCAGCTATCCAGCTAAAAACACTCTGCTGTATTAAAAAAGAGTGCCCCACAGAGTAGTTAAGCCTGTGACAGCCCTTAGACTTCCAAAACTGCTCACTGCAGACAGAGAGCAGTAGACCCCTTCACACCAAGCTTGAGACATAGTTAAAGCTACCAGCAAAGATCAAAACAATGGCAACTTCAGCTGCTCTGGATGCTTTACCCATTAACCCACCCAACAGAGAGCTAGAAGCTATACCTTTGGTAGATGATGATGCTCTCATCACAGATTTTGTGGCACAAAGAAACCATTTGCAGACATATTGTCAATTGAGAAACACTCACTTAGACGGCAGCGACCTATATGGGGTCTGGCAGTCCAATTTGCCCACTTATTTTCTGCCTTCTGTCAATATATTCCCATAAATCATCCATCTGTGTGCAGAGAACTATGACCAAAAGCTCAGGGCTGTGAGGTCTCCATCTGGGAGCATCCTCTTCTACATAACTCTAGACCCCATCAACCAGATTCTCAATTACAAACAGACTCAGTTGCTGTACCCTTTCTCCATGGACTATTTGCTAGATATGGGCTCCAGACTTTCGGATTCAGACATTGAAGCCATAGCCAGAAAATTCATGAAGGCAGACTGCCAGCCCTCTGGGCCACCCCCTTTCTCATATAAAGATTTCAATGAAGTGGGCAAGCTGTTGATAGACATGGTGACCTCTGTGCTGGGGTTCACCACAAATGAACATGTTGACATAACTGTGCTGGTCATGCTCTCTGCATACAGCCTTATGAAGCCCCCTGCTATCAAATACAACTATGCCAAGTACATTGCCATCAAGATTCATGATCAGTTGACAAGACTGGATAGGGAGGCAATATTCAAATATTCCTCATACATTTACCACTTATTCTTGTATTATCAGACAGACAGCTTCCAATGCTTAATCAAGAAGCTAGATTCACAAGGTGAAAGAAGGTCTATGATCTTTTGGTCCTCAGTCTTCCACCAGGTCCAGGATTCCCCTTACTCATACTGTGAGTTTATTGATCAATTTGTATATCCAGTCATCTGCCTGCTAAAGAGGACTCCCCCTGCAAGACTATCCAAGGATATGCAGAAGATTTTGCAGCTATCTAGAAGCTACAAAATTGGTGACTGGTACTTGTACCAAAACCACTCTGTCATCAGAATTTATGGCTGTGAGCTCTGTCCATACAGACTCCCAAAGTACGTTCCTATGAGGTTCTTTGCTCTGGAGTACTATAGGCAACTGATAAACTCCGACCTAACACACTTTCACAGTGCCAAGAAGAAGGCCAACCTGAAATTCAGGGATCACCTAGGCCCATTCACAATGAACAAAAAAGATGGTTGGCAAGAAGCTGACCAAATACAAGGACAGAAACTCAAACTCAAGAGGAGTTTCTGGTGGGTCCCTTATGACCCTGAAGGTTTCATCAGTGCAAGGAGAGTCAAATATAGGCTGCAAGCCTATAAACACACCCCCCTCCTTCAAGTACAAGAGTTTGTTAATCAGGATGAATGGGTGCCTGGATCAATAGTAGAAGAACTGACTCAGGAAGAATTAATGAAGAAAAATGTAAAAGACCTGGAAAAAACTCTTGACTTGGACTCTTGTCAACAGGTTTTCAAGCAGACAATCCAGACAGAAGAAGGCACCTCTACTGCACAAACAGCACAGGACATCCAGCAAGCTCCAGCAACAACTGCAAAAGGAAAGGAGAAGATGGATGAGCATCAAGAGACAGAAACAGGGCAGTCTAGTGCCTCAAAAGACCTGCAAACAACACAGGCTCCTCCCCTGCAAACTGAACAAATCCAAAACTTAGTATTGCAGACCCCTCTGAATAATGAGAGAGGGAAGAAAAGGGACAGAGAAGAAATAACACCTCCTACAGGGTCATTGCAGCAACCTGAGGCCAAGAGGCCAAGGACAGACCCTGAAGCTGAAGGAGACATCAGTGAAGAGCTGGAAGAAAGCCAAAACAGGGAAAGGCAAGCAAGCCAACAGACGGCCACCAGCTCAGTCCAGCTAGAACAGCCTCGGCAGCACACCGTGGAGGTATCTTCCTCCAGACAGCAGGGCCAAAAGCAGGCCACAGTCAAAGAGGGTTTCATGGAGATCAAAGCTCAGAATGAATTACTAAGAGTGCAGCTATATGAGGAATTCCTCAATACAACTCCAGCCAAGAAACAAAGATTGATGGCTGCCTTTGACTTCAAGGAAGAAAAGATGATATTCACTCATCTGAAACCCAGAGTTCCACACCCAAAGACCCCAGCTGATTACTACAAGACTGATCTGGAGGTCTATGCCAAAGACATACACCCCATGGATCAAATTGAGCTGCACAAGCAAACCGGGGAAATGGTGTATGCCACACTTGCTGATAGGGCAATGCTGGCCCATCAGCTAAAAGAATCACTAAAAAACACCAATAGACAGCTTGATTTGGAGAGGCTGTCCTCCTCCGCCAAAGATAACAGAATAAAAACTTTGGAGGATATAATTGTTGATCTTGGGCATGACCCAAAAGATCCAAAGGGTGTCAAGGCCCTTATAAAGAAAAAGGAGGATGACATAGCTGCATTGAGGAGGCAGGCAAAATTGCCTCCTACTATCCATCCTGACACAGCAGAGCTTGCCCAAGAAAAACAGGCGGATAAAGCTATGGAATTACTCCTGGTCATGAACCAGAGGATAGTAGAGATGGAGGCAGAATTGGAGAAAGCCATGCAGGACAAACAAGGGGAAACTGCCTCCCAGCCACCACAGACCTCCACAAACCTCCAATCTGCCCCTCCAGCCCAGATAACAACAGCTCCTCCCACTGCTCCAGCACCTACCACTGCCACATCAGCAACTGGAGCAACTGTGGAAGCCACAAAAACAGCAGAATCCAGCCTAAGCATGGAAGAAATGATGAAGGCTGTCAAAGAGCTGGAGGGCCAGGTCACAGAAATAAATACTGCCAAGGAGAAACTGGCCAAGCTGGAAGCCAGTTATGACAAGTCAAAAATGACTGTGGCAGAAAAGCAGAGAGAAATAAAGGCCTTGGAGGCCAAAATAAAAACTCTAGAGAAAGAGTTGATGCTGGGCAACACCCTAGCAGAAATAAAAAGGATTGTCTGGGCCAAGATTTGCAAATCTATGCAAGATCAATGGAGGTCCATTCAATCCATTTTTGAGCAGGTAGAGCTGATAGAAATAGCTCACACAGAGATTCAGAGAGCCAGGGCAGCCCTGGGAATAATGCCTGAGCAGGCAACTAAGATGATCCACTTCCTTAATAACCGCACTAGGGAGGAACTGGCTGATTTACAAATATCCAGCAGGACGGAGGCAATCCTCACTGCCAAAAAGGTGCTAACATTGAGAAATTTCACCCAGACACTAGAGAGGAAGTGCCAGGAGATGAAGGAAGAAATAGATGAGTTCAGAGCCAAAATGGCTATTTTGCAGGACAAAGGTCTTCCAAGTCTAGTGACTGGTACAGGACAGCTGCTGCCCTATAAGAATTATATGGCAAGGGTAGATAACTATGTAGAAAACCAGATCACAGCCTCCAACAGCTCCACAGAAGAAACAGGGCCCCCATCTGGGCAAACCCTTTATGATAAGCTGGAGAATTTATTTTTCATAGAACATGAGATTAATCATCTGTTTGAGGTGCCTCCCAATTTTTATAGACTTACAGAGGCAGATGAGACAGTGGTAAAAATGAGGAGACATCAGTTGCCCCCGGCTGATTGGTGGCAAGCAATGTTGGAAATTTTGCCCAGATACATCCGCATTGTTTGTTTACCTTTTTTGGAACAGGTCAGCAAAACAGGTCAGCAAAACAGGTCAACAGAACAGGTCAGTAGAATAGGTCAGCGGAACAGGTCAGCAGAACAGGCCAGCACACAGGTACAGCAAGCAGCTTACAGGTGACTCAGCAATCCACTCAGAATATCAAGCCAAAGAACGCAGCATTTAAAGCACTGTTATCACCTACTTTTTGCAGCCAAAAGTCAATTCTGTCTAACAAAGGAATGTCAGCTATCTCAGCCTTTAGGGTTACATTTATGTATCATTTACTTTTTTGTAAGAGAGTTGGTGGTGCAATTTATTGCACCATAACTCTCCACTAAGATATTTTCATACCCTATTTTTGTATAAATATCCCCTCAGATAACGCATTGAGGGTCGGTTGTAAGAGCATTCTTTCTGAAGAACTCTGTTGTATACTGAGGACTTTTGTTAATAAAATTGCTGATGAAGATTGCTGGTGTCAACACTGTCTGAGATGGATATGTAGAAGCTCTGTGTTTGTTGCAGAATTCCTGTGTCATTTGCTGAACCAATAAGTTTCTTCTAACTGTGTATGTGTTTCTTGTTATTTCCATAACTTCATGTTTCCATAATCTCGGTAAATAGAGAAAAAGAATAGCCTAGGATTTGGTCTGAACACCCTATGCTCAATCTCTATTTTATAAATATGTTTTCTGCTGGATTAGTCATAGATATGAATTCTTAACTGCTCATATTTCAACTTATCCTAACATGATGAATACTGTTTAAGAATTCTTAACTGCTCTCAAGCATTATTTCCATGTTTTCTTCATTAGCATAGTGAAAGATTCTTAATTGCCTATCACTTACTAATGTTCCCCCATCCCATCAACAAATCTGATATATTGTTTTCACACATGCCTAACTTGCTCTGCAGCAATACTTTGTCTTCACATATCCGTATCCTAAAGCACAAATATCTCAACTCCATTGCCCAATGGAACAAACTGTCCAGTAATTCTGAATTTCAGTTCTAAAGAGAATCATCAACCCACCAAAATCAAACAAACAGTGCATCATAACTAGTCTAAAACAGTCATCAAACAAAGCTAAAACCATACAGAGAGAGCCCTCTCTGGTTGCAGGTAGACTAGGACCTGTAGCTAAAAGATTGGTCAGTGGTTACCTCGGCTACTATTCCCTTGGGAGTCAAAGGGAACAACCTGAGTGTTAACATAATGGTGACTCCACTGGGGAGTTCAGGATCTAAAGGTCAGTATATCTGCCACGAAATCACACTCAGAATCTAAAGATCAATCAAGAAACCTTCAAGCTGCTCCCATACAAACATCTGCAGCCTTAAGGTAGAGCTGACTCAGATCTCCTTTCACCCTATACAGATACACAGAATCTTCTAGAGCTCCTGTCCAGTCCTTGCTCTGCAAATCTTTCAGAAAAATTTCAAAGGACTAGCTCAGAAACTGGCTCCCAAGAAGGGTCTTCGGTACACTAGGGCTAATCCTGATCCCAACCCTCCTGCTGTCTTTGATAATCCCAATACAATCCCCCGACTAATTAGGAACCGACAGGAACAAGGTAACCTTGCTGATTTTAGTTCAGAGACAGTCCACCCTGACCCTATCTCCACTCCAATCAAAATCTTATTCCGTTCCACTCCTAATTCCCCTAGCTCTCCATCTACATCACAAAGCCCCCCGCCCACATCTTCTTCCCCTACACACTTTCCCTTGACTAGCACTCTTAATCCCTCCATACCTGTTACCCCTGTGGTACCCACTGCCCCTGTTATCCCAGTTGCCCTTGTCAATCCTCAGAATCTTGTCAACATGGCTATGAGATATGCACCTCTGCAATTATCTGCCAATCCTGTGGCCTTACCTCAAGATTATCAAGCCAAAATCTCATATTTTGACTCCACTGGCCCTTACACTGCTATTCAACATGCTAAGAGAATGCAAGATCATTTTGAAAATTATGAGATAGATGATGACACTGTGAGGATGAGAATATTTGTCCAAAGTTTAACAGGGGATGTGAGAACCTGGTTCAGATCACTTCCTGCAAACACCATCAATAACCCTGACGAGCTTTACCAATCCTTCACAAACAGATGGGAGAAAAAGAAGGATCCTCTACATATACTTGGGGAGTATGACATGATTAAAAGAGGCCCTCAAGAGACAGTTCTGGAATACTGTGCTAGGTTTAATAATGTATATAATGCAATACCTCAGAACCTGAGACCCCCTCCTGATTTGGCCCTATATAAATTTCCAGATGGATTTGACCCGGACATGGCTTACCAGCTGAAAGAAAGAGCCCCTCAATCCCTTGAAGAAGCTCAGAAGGTTGCTGTGACAGTTGAGGCAAACCTAATTGCTAAGAGGAATAGGGCTAGATTAGAAAAGAAAGTTGCCTTTAAGGAGGAACCCTCAGCCTTTGACCAAAAATTAGATGCCATAATTTCTGGTATGAAGAGGTTGGGTGACAGGGTAGAGTCTGTGGAAAGAAAGTCTTCATGGGAGGCACCAAATAACTCTAACAGAAATCCAAACTTTAGGAGGAACCAAAATCCTAGTGGGGGCAAAGCCAACAGTGATCCAGAAATAAGACCTCCATTTCAAGAAAACTATGCTGAAACATCCACACCAGAAGAACAAGTGGATGACACCCATATCCACCTAATGGGCCTTGATAATGAGCACCATGTCTTTCTAAGTCAAGAAGATCATGAAGAACAAGACAGTAAACAGTTCCAAACAAAGTCAGGTGAATCATTTGATTTTAAACAAGGCTATGACACCGTTGTCTATGAGGTCCACAAACAGTACAAACTAAGAAGTAGGACTGTAAACATCACACAACCTGAAAAAACCAAGGAAAGACAGCAGCCCAAGAATGCCATATTAACTGAACCAATTAATGTAGTTGATTCACTCACTAAGGAAGTAACAATTGAAGAAATTACTGAACATACACAAAACCCACAAACTACATCATCTGTATATTCCAAATCAAGCAAAAGGCCTCAAGAGGTGATTGAGAAAAATAAGCCCCAAAATCAAGAGGAAACCTCACCAAATAAAGAAAGGGGGCTCACCCATAGCACTAAAATCCAAGCTGAAAAAACCTTTGACTTGGAAGCTGAAATTGGAAAACTAAAAATAGCCATCCCTCTGGTAGAGCTAGCCAAGAATGAAATCTATAAACAGCAGATTGAGAAGTCCCTCCAACTGACTCCAAACAAAGACAGTGTAAATGTGGACAATGTCAATGTGTTGGATGACACCCCAGAATTGCTGTTTGGTCCAGAGGTTGATGGAAAATCAGCAGGCACAGGGATTCTACCCTTTTATGTCAGCTTGCATGTTCATGATAAGATATTACACAATGCAATGTTTGACTCAGGCGCTTCTCATAACCTGATGCCAAAAGCTGTCATGGAAAGGCTGAATTTAGATATCACCAGGCCATACAAGGACCTGTTTTCATTTGATTCTAGCCAGGTTAAATGCCTAGGCCTGATAAAAGATTTGTGCGTATCCCTGGTCCAATATCCAAACAAAACAATCCTGGTGGATGTTGTTGTTGCTGATATCCCACCCAAGTATGGGATGTTATTATCAAGATCATGTGGGGCTAAACTTCAAGGGTCCCTTCAATTGGACATGTCCTATGCTACTATCACAGTCTTTGGTCAACCCAAGAGATTGTAT
>APFE030224200.1:35398-66980 GCA_000404065.3 Pinus taeda | reverse complement strand
GCTGGAAAAATGACTAAGCTCTCCTGTGGCCCCCTATGGAAAGAAAACAACAAGTGGGAGATTGTTGGGTTGTGTTATATTCTTTCCACATAGTTAACAGGGGGTTTGAGGGGTAGCCGTAACCCCACTTTATGGGGTTTGGTGCAGCGCCCCGGAAAATTTTGGTTTTGTACCCTATGTTACGTTGGGCGGACCCACCTATGGTTTTGTGCGTGATTTTTGCACATGTTTTTTGGACGCGATGGTTTCGGTCCATGGTTTTGGACGCGATGGTTTTTCTGTCCATGGTATTAGATGCTTCAGCATGTATAAATATGTATTGTAACGTTGAAAGGAACATAATGAAAAATCAAGCTGGTAGTCCCGATTTTGGGATCCAGTGGGAAATCTCTGTGTATATGTGTGTTATGCTCTCGCATTTTTATTTTTCTTATGATTTAGAATTCGTATGCAGGTAATTTCTGTACGGGGTTAAAACCTACACAACAGACTTCCTTATTTTTCAAACCAAATCAAATATGGTGGGGCACCCCCTAATATTGGGAAGGCCTTGGTTGGCCACTGCAGATGCATTCATAGGTTGTAGGTCAGGCTTCATGCTGATTTTAGATGGACAAGCCACAAAGAACATCAGCCTTTATCCTCCTGTAAAATCAAGGATTTGGACAATCCATTATGGGATGAATTTGAACCTGAATCAGATCATTCTCAACCACTTTTCACTCTTGGTAAAGCCCAGTGTTTTAAGAATGAAACCAAGGATGATATTATCAACATCTTTATCAGAAATTCCCTTTTTGTTACTTCTATTGATGATTTATGGGTAGAAGATACCATGGAATACTTGAGTCTAGAACAAATGAAAACCATCCCTAATCTCAAGAGCTTCCCAGTTGAAATAGAGCCAAGAAAACATTTAAATATTAATCCGAATCTGGCTCCCAAATCGAAAAGGATGTTGTTACAGTTGTTACAAAGACATAAAAAGGAATTTGCATGTCATTACATAGACATGAAAGGAATTCACCCTAACCTGTGTAACCACCATATATACTTTAAATAAGATTTCAATCCAGTTAGGCATCCACAATGACTCATGAACCCACCACTTAAATAAATAGTAAAAGAATAATTGCAAAAACTTCTAAATTCCAACTTCATTTGTCCCATTTCCAATAGTCAATGGGTATCTCCACTTGTTATTGTTCCTAAAAAGAATGGAAAATGGAGGATCTTTGTAGATTACAGAGAACTTAACAAAGCCACTCAAAAGGACCATTTCCCTTTGCCATTTATAGATCAGGTCCTTGACATCTTATCTAGAAAAAAATTTCTTTTCATTTCTAGATGGGGTTAGTGGTTATAATCAGATACAAATTTCCTGAGAGGATCAAGATAAAACCACCTTTACTTACCCTTGTGGTAATTTTTCATAGATAGTTCTTCATTTTGGACTCTGTAATGTGTTAGAAACCTTCTAGAGGGCAACATTGGGAATATTCACAGATTTTTAAATGACTATTTAGAAGTATTCATGGATGACTTTACGCCTTATGGTGAGGATTTTGAACAAGCATTATCCAATCTTGGAAAGTGCTAGAGCGATGTGAGAAAAATAATGTTTCTTTAAGCAATGAAAAATGTCACATGATGATGAATGAAGGAATTCTGTTTGGGCATTATATTTATGTTGCAGGAATAAAAGTAGACCTGCTAAGATAGAAGTAATTCTAAAAATTCCAACTCCAAAAATATAGAAGGAGGTATGTAGTTTTTTGGGACATGCAAGGTATGACAGGAGGTTTATAGAAAAAAATTTCAAACATTGCATCTCCATTATTTTCTCTACTTAAAAGACATGGAATTTGTTTGGATAGGGAAATGTGAACGTTCCTTTACAGAGTTAAAGCAGTGTGTATCAACAACTCCTGTTTTGTGAGGACCGAAATGGGATCTGTTGTTTCACATAGCAATAGATGCATCTAATACTATTGTGGGAGTTGTGTTACGTCCACTAGAAGACAAGAAGCCATATTCCATCTACTACATCAGCAAGAATCCAACTCCAACTGCGTTAAATTATACAGTTACAGAAAAAGAGTTTCTTGCATTAGTGCATGCCATTAATAAATTTAGACACTACATTACAGGTTATCAAGTATTTGTACACAATGACCACTCTGCCAATCATTTATTAATGAATAAACCTGTTACCAATGGTAGGGTTACATGTTGGTTGCTACTATTGCAAGAATTTGATATAACAATCTTAGATAAACTTGTAAAAGATAATGTAGCGGTTGATTTTATTTCTAGGCTAACTGCCAATAGTGATTGCATGCCTATTGAGGATTCTTTTCCAGATGCCATTATCTTTTTTCTATTTCATCTCACTCATAGTGGTATGCAGACATAGCTAACTACCTTTCAGCAAGGAAATTTCCGCAACATCTTCCCTCAAAAGAAAAGAATATGATTGTTCAGCAAAGTGCAAGATACTATTGGGTAGAGGGATACCTCTACTACATAGGGTCAGATCATCAGACCAAGCATTGTGTGAGAGAGGATGAGATTTTTGACATCCTCAAAGCCTACCAAGAAGAACTTTGTGGAGGACACTTTTCTGACAAATGGATAGGGCATAAAGTACTTTCAACGAGATATTATTGGCCTACCATTTTCCAAGATGCAAAGAAATTTGTAAAGGGGTGTGACAGTTGTCAGAGAATGGGTCAACAACTCTAGTCAGATGAAATGTTGTTACAGCCTCAAATAGTCTTGGAACCTTTTGAGAAGTGGGCCTTAGACTTTGTTAGACCAATTAATCCTTCATCTTAGCAAAAGTCATGCATTCTAGTCTGTACAGACTATGACACAAAATGGATTGAAGCAAAGGCACTAACTAGGAAAACTGAATAGGTTGTTTTAGATTTCTTATTTGAAGACAATTTTGTTCACTTTGGGGTTCCTAGAGAAATAGTGATAGATGGGGGACCACATTTCACATCTCATTTGATCCAGAAATTAATTGAGAAATTCAAGATCTGTCACTAAATTAATTCACCATAACATCCTTAGAAAAATGGTCAAGTGGAGAGCACTAATAAGGTTATAGAAGGAATTGTCACTAATATTATTGCCATCCACTAAATGAATGGGCCTAAAAAACTCACAGAAGCACTATGGGAATATAGAACTACATGGAGGAATACTACTGGATTTTCACCATACGAATTTGTGTATGGTAAAAACCCATTATTTCCCATTGAGTTTGAAACAAAAACACTTAGAACAGCATTGCAGGTGAACCTAGATTTGACTACAACTTAGAAACATCGGTTGAACCAGTTAAATGAACTAGATGTGAAGAGATTGGCTTCCATATAGTGAACAAACACCATCCACTGACAGAGGGCTAAGTGGCATGACAATTTTATCAAAAGGAAGGTGTTTCAGAAAGGTGATTGGGCCCTACCATATGACTCACGATTCAAAGACTTCAAGGGGAAGCTTTGCACCAAGTGGTTAGGTCTTTATGAGGTAGATACATTCTTTGACAATGGGAACGTGAGATTAGTTACCATAGATAATTCCAAAGTGCCATTTCTTTCCAATGGGCATTGTCTTCAGTTATATCATAAACCAAACTCAAAGGATTCATTTGTTAACATTGTCTCACGATCTGATCTCCAAGTTATGAGAGCAGGGGAAGATTCTCCTATGCTATCAAATTCTTAAATTTCAATAAGTGTAGCAATTGAAAACCAACTTTTTGTTGGAAGATGATACACCAACCACGAGAGAGAGAAAATTAATAAAATAATAAATATATAATATATATATATATATAATATATAATTTAAATATATATATATTATATATAATATATATATATATATAATACATTATTATATATATGTAGAAAGAAAGAAATAAATATGCCTTCGAAAACCTCTTTTGGGGCACAAGTAGAAAATCGTACCAACTAAAAACCACTTTGTGGCGGCTGATACATATTTTCATTTTAATAAGTTTCGTAACAACATGACATTTATGATATACAACAACATTCTTGTTACAAGCCCATTTTTATTTTATTGTATTATTTTTAGAATTCTTTTATAGGCACAAAATGGTAATTCCCTTAAAAGAATACACTGTTGTAATAAAGTACTTATGCAACCATCATGGATAAATTCTTTTGTTGTTACATTTGTAGCAGTCAGTCCAATGAAGATAGCTATAGCATGAACCCAGTTGAACCATCCCCTTAAATAATCACATCACCAGTACTCCAATGTTGGCATCAATGAACTCACTCACCGGTAAGTCATTCAAAAAGGGAATATTGTTTCTTTCTTTATTTAGCAATAATGGCAGTTAATAGGTCATTTCGTTTTGACGGTCGAGTACAGTCTTTACATTTAAGCTGGGGGTGAAAAATAATTTTGTGATATGTGACATAACTCGGTTTAAAGTGACAATACCCATTAATCATTACCACCCTGCATGATTGATTATCTCATTAATTATAACTGTATCCAAGTCATATTTTTGCACCTTTTGAATTAATGATGAAATGATAACCTACGTGCACAAATTTCTGATTTGATATCCTCTCCTATCACCCTAATATTTTCCCCAACGTAGCTCTGCACCCTCCTTGCATAGACTTTTCAGGAATTATGATGGTAAGTAGGAAAAAATCCATAAGTGATTATGAAGGGTCTGTAACAATGAAGGACGGAGGGAGCAGTGGTAAGGCATGAACCAAATTCCACATAGGCTTTGGAGAAATGCTCGGAAGCATACCAAATCTTCAGAGAAGCAGGGTGGATCGAATTCTTCGAGTGACTCAGGGGGTTGGATGAAAATGTTTCTTTAGAATTTGCTCGAAATTTTAACAGGAGTTGAATAGAGGTTAGAGGCCTAAGACTGGAGGTTAAAGAGGAAGTAATTTCCAGAGTAACAACACTTTGACTCGAAGGGAAGAGGTGGTTCAATCAGAAAATTAATGACCCAACTCTCAAAGCTCAATTTTTGCAAGAAGAAGAAAAATTGGTCAAGGAGGGAAGAGGAATTGACCGCCTTTCCCTTCCTCAGCCATGGAACGATGTTTCACTATTCATTATTATGTAAATTACATGTGAGGGGAACTCGATGATAGCCTTCAACTATCATTTTCTATTTCTAATCCATATTTGGCATGGGCAATTGGTCAATCTTCCTTATTTCTTGTTGGAAAATCTGAAACATATGGTTGTAGTGGAAAAGGTGACCTCACATCCAGAGAGTTTCATTACCAATCATGGTCTCATAAAGTTGATTGTGATGGAAGCCCTAGAGAAGCAAGCAAGAAGTTGGGAAATTTTTATCAGTGAAACTCCTATGTGGTTAGCTGATAAACTAAAGAGCAGGGACAATGTTCGAAAGTTAGAGTCAAGAAAAGGTCACTTGAGAAACTGTTGGGTGGCAGAGTAACAAAGAAAAGAGTTAAGGTTGTCACTCAACCAGATCCCTTGCCACCAAAGAAGAAACTAGAACCATCGCCACCAAAGAAGAAACCAGAACCCTCGCCACCAAATAAGAAGCTAGAACCCTCACCACCACCCAAGAAGAGACCAGGCGAGAAATAAGAACAAAAGGAGAAGCAGAAGAAAAGGAAACAGATCAAGCAGGAAGATGCTTCTTCACCTAGTAAGGACGAAACTCGAACCTTGCTGCTTAAAATTGAGAAATTGGAAGAAGAAAATAAGAAATTAAAGCAACAATTTGGAGGTAGAAAAATGGAAATGAAGGTTCCAAGTCTTGATACATTGGCTCAGGCTATTGACAAGTAAGGATAAAATTTGCGTTGTAAACACCATCTCATAAGGAACCCAAATGGAACCATGGGAGGCAAACACATAAGAACTCGTTGACGATGTTGCTGATACACAAGAACCAACAGTTGAAAGGGAGCATCCGATGAATTTTTACCTAGAAATCGGCACACAAGAACTTGTCAACAATGTTGCTGATACACAAGAACTAGTAGTTGAGATAGAGGTTTTTAAGGAAGAAGAAGTGAGAGTCATTCTACAAGAACCTGTCAATGAAGTTGTTACACCCTCTACTACTATTAAACAAGAAATTGCACAGGACCCTTAAGCAGGGTGCCATTCAGAAAAACTTTTGCTGGTATCAAAATGTACAATTTGAAGAAATTGGCACTTTCCCTAAAAAAGGGAATGATTTCTATGGAATAACATCAAAAGGTTATTCATAACCTTAAGGATCATTGGGTTGTGAAATTGCTGACAGAAAATTTGATAAAGTGGGAAACAACAAAAGCTGAGATGGAGAAGGAAAACTAGAGACAACAAGAGGTCAAGTAGCTGACCGAAGAGAAAGGTAAAATGTACGAGTTAGCATCAAACCTTTTGGGTTGCATGTTTCCATCTCCATTCCACCCAATATTTTTGTTGGAAAAAAATTATTTTTTCTAATTGAAATCTATTTATGAGAACAAACCCTACGAGAGTAATTCCACTAAAACTTTTCTAGAGGTATTTCACACATGCGATTTTGATGAGCAGAGTTTGTTATGCGAACTCTTTTTACATCATATATTTGTTGAGCATTCTAGTTTACAAATGGTTGTAAATATCACCCCCTATGTTGGAGATTTGTACCTACGGGCCTTCATATCTTTTATGAGAAACCAAATTGATTGGCACATTGCCACAAAATCATCTGTTATGAATGAAGAAAAGGCAACCTTGATGGTAAGATCAGAACCTGGTATTGTCACTACTATGAGAAGGCAATTCAAGAAGTTTCTCAGTAACGCTGGCATGATATACCAACTGTCCCCTCTACAAGAGAAGGATTGTTGGGTTTTGTTTTAATATTCATGAACAATTGAAAAGTAGAGCATTGGTCGGGAGCTTGAAGCGGTGGGAAGCTTGCAGTGACGCATTACAAGCAAGGGATCCCTCTGCATACCAAAATTTCGTAATTGTCGTTACTAGAGTTCCTGAATATGTACAAATTGTAAAAATTATGGGAGCTTTCTGGATGGGGCTCAAATTCAAGTTTCTTTTGATTTGGCTCCCTATTGAGAAATACCATCCTCATTTTGACCTGAACAGATATGATGAATGCTCTTGGACAACTCAGCTTGTGTCTACCCAACAGTATAGGAAGGACAAAGAAGACACTATTGGTGCCTATAATTTCACAAGACCACATCATCAACATGCCAGTGCCACAATAGCCGAAGACCCTGAAGACTCTGAAGAGACTACATGAGGACATGCAGTGGCTTCAGTTGGGTGTAATATTTAAGGATATTTCAGGCATCTTTTTCCCTAGTTTTAGCCGTTTTCCCTCATTTGAACCTACAATCTCCCTAGTATAGTTTCACTCCCTCTAATAAAGAAGCAATCTTTTCTTTGACATATTATTATGCTATTTTCTGATAGTATTGAATGAAAGAATTCTTTCTTTGGGATGACTAACTAGGGTATCTCTAGAAGAGTTCTTCAAAAAAAAATTCTTTCAGGTATTGTCATAGCTACTGATAGCCATGGATGAACGGTTGTTGACTCCTTGCTGTTAAATGGTTCAAGTTTTTGTTACACCTTAGGTTTTGTCATTTTCTGTTGTACATGGTTTGAGTTGTTGTTACACCATGAACTTGTTGTTACACCGCGAATTGTTAAAATTGTAGCTGTTATTTTCAAAGAAAACTGTCAAGGGTTGTATAAAGTAATTCCACGCGTATAGTGAAGAAGATCCAAGCAGTTATAATTATGTCTAAACAAGAGTCATGTAACCACAAAAAATCTTTATTGAAACATCTTGTAATAGTTTATATCTTTTTGTTATCTCTGTTAGTTTAATCAGTATGAGAATTGCAAATTCTCATGGCTGATTCGTTTTCCTAATTTTGGGACTCTTAAAGACTTTATAAAAATAGCTTTGCCTCATGTGAAAGGGAGGGGAAATAGAGAGACAATACCGACATTTTGAACTTGTACTCTTCACCTATTTTGAATATAAGCATATATGGCAATGTTAATACAATCTTTGTGTTGAATTTCTAACCAAGTTTTGATTTTCTTCCTACACTCTGCTAGGGAGGAAGGGCCTTCCTCTTTAAGATGGATTACAGTGTTGTTAGGATATTCCTCTCTTTTATGCGTTAAAGTGTGGGTTTTTTATTATCATTGTACATGTTCATTGTGGATAGAGACACTTTTGCTTCCAGATTTATTGTGTGTTGTTCCACAGATTAATCAATTTCAATTTGTTTAATTCTTGTTATATATTGGCGCACCTATATGTATTCTGAAGTTTTTCTGAAGAGTGGATTATCCCCTTGCTGACTGTGTTTTCTTTCTGCATTGTGCTTTTTAATTCCTGGAAGTTGTATTTCCTCTACAAGAGTATTTTAATTTCTGTAAGCATGTTCAACGATATCTTTTCTTCTATATTTTACTTAGTTGTTACATGTATCAACACAGATAGTTCCAACACCTTTGAAATAAAAATACTTACCGTAGTTGATAATTAATGATTGTGGAAGTGATAAAATTGACCAAACAACTTAGCAATCAACAAGTCCATGATTCATTGGCAAGACAAACCCAAACCTATTTCTTACCCCCAAAAATTGCTAAATAATTGTAAAATTCAAAAAAGGGAACTCTATTGGAATAATTCAAATGTCAATGCTAAATCATCTTTCCTCCCCAAGCCTTAATAAAATAATGAGACTAATTCTTAGACCCATTTAGAGAAGGCTACAAAAGGATGTGACCACAACACCAAGATAAATACTTGCATATTCAAGCTCCCACTTTTCATATAAGCATATTTTTTCCTCTTTTATAGGTTTTCTAGTTTTTTATTTCAATCACTTGCTGGTTTTTATAATTTTTGCCTAATTTTATTTTTTCAATCCCTTGCTGAGTTATTGTTAAGTACAACTTTTGCAAAATTGGTGAAAAATACTTTATGATGTGTATTAATGACTTTTAGTTGTACCTTGTCATATACAAGGAAAAAGATCTTGGAACATTTATGAATTCTACATCAATAAAATTTTAAGCGAGGCCCATTGTTCCAAAATTTTCTACATAGCTCAAGGTGTCTAATATAGTTTTAATATCATTGATTTCCAATCTTTGATATATGGAAAACATCAATGCCCTATTTTTGTAAATCTGCATCAGTCTCAAAAAATCAAAACATTGAAATAAACTCATTTCTAATAGACCTAACTATTTCCAATAAAGAAGTTAGGGCCAACTTCTCTTCATCTTTGATATGACAAGTATTTATATGCTTGTCTAAGGTGCATTTTATGGCTTCTTCAGTGCAACAATGTAACATATTAATGATCCGGTCTGGTTGTAGATCCCTCACCCTTGTGCATATTTTATCTTGCTCTAGATTAGTCTCTCAAGCTATTTATGACATCACTCTGTCCATGAAGTCTGGAAGGTGAGTATTATGCAAGGATACTTACATTACGACTAGAATGGAGCAACATTACTCGGTTTAAGCCTATTTTCTTCCTAGGATATATTTCAAACGACATCTGTAGCAGCATCACATATTATTCCAGTAGTGAGGAACCTTGAACAATACTCTGTGACAACTTTTTGAAAGTGAATTTGAAGGTGACATTAGCATGAGAAAAAGCACTTATATTCGTTAAAGTTACCAACATTTTTCCCTGATCTTATATAGAAGCTCATCCCTCCACACAATATATTCCCTCAAACAATTTCTAAGGTGAAGCAATTGATATAATAGTGCACCTACTCAACAATGAACAAAATCTCCACTAAGGTTGTTAATAATATCACACCCAACGAGACATTAGAGCTACCAAAATCTTGCACTTTTGAAGAAATTTACAATGATTCATTGTTTGCGTCAAATTCAGGCTAGGAAGGGTTTTTGTGAAACTTATATTTAAGGCAAGCAACAGATGGACAAATTTGGCAAAGAAGAAGATGCCTGAAGAGCAAGCATGCAATTACAATTAGTGAAAAGTAACCTTTGTCATCCCATAACAACTTTATCATTATCATTTTCAAACTAATTTTATGACATTTATTGATGAGTTTTCAACATATGAGAACCCCATAAATAGCAGGTGAAAATTACTTTGACATTTAGTGTTGACTTTTCTAGAAAATCATGTCTGTACTTTTAAGAAAACATGTCAAACGATCTTGAAACATTTGAGGAATTTAAGGCCACAATTAAGAGGTCAATTGGGAAGAATGTTAATTTTCTCAAGAAAGGCCGTGCTTACGAACTCTGATCCAATGACTTATACAATTATTGCAAATCTTTTGGTATTGTAGGAAGCCTACTTCATTTTCTACAATAAATTGGTTTTTGGAGATGAAAAATGCGATCATTTTGAAGAAGACCATGAGTATGCTTAAGGAAAAAAATTCTCAAACTTCAAATTTGAAGCTCTCTATATAGTATTGTACCTAATTAGAAGCTCCACTAAGGCTATCAGAAATAACACATGGAGGACAAGCATACAGTTCTATTTGGTGCATGCTAACCTTTCTTTTCCCACAAGAGCTCTCTATTTAGAAGTTTCAAATTATTTTATGATATTTTATTGACGACCTTTTCAAGAAAAGTTTAGGCGTACCTTGGAAAGTAGAAGAAAGACATACTCTCAAGATTTTTGAGTTTAGATCCATGGTTCAGAGCCAGTATGGGAAGAAGGTTAAAAGACTCCACTAATACCATGAGAAACATTAACACCTAAAGAGGCATGGAGATCCATAGTACAATTGGAATTAGGGCATGGTAACATTTGTTGTCCTGCAAGAACTGTCTCATTAGCAGTTGCAAAGTAGTGCTAAAGAAACCAATGATTAATCAACTAAGTAACAGGACACAACCCCTAGGGCCTTTGTGTTTGTATCCCACATGATAAACATAAACATGCAAGGACACATGTCCAACATGTGTTTGGCACATGTTCTAAACACAGGACATGCACCTTGACCATGTCCTACCTATTTGACTTAAAAAACCTTTTTTCGTTCCCATTTTATCTGTTTTAGTTGGATAAAAGAGCCCCTGCAGTCTCTCATTATGTAGATGAAGGGTAAAATCAAGATTTGAAGAGATTCCAAGTGTTTTGAAAATGTTTTATTTTCTAAAATATTGGATATTTATGCCTATATTTTCATATTTGTACATGTAATTTGTAATAGATATCATGTTAAACACTGTTATTGTTGTGTCCTCCATGTATTGTGTCCTTGTATCATGTGACTTAGAAATTAGCAAGTCCATGATTCATTGGCAAGACGAACCCAAACCTATTTCTTACCCAAAACAATTGCTAGATATTTGTAAAATTCAAAAAAGGGGAATCTATTAGAATAATTCAAATGTCAATGTTAAATCATCTTTCCTCCCCAAGCCTAAAGAAAATAATGAGACTAATTACTGGACCCATTTAGAGAAGGCTAGATGTGGAGGAACAATCCCAACAATCCAAACTTGTGGGTAGGATTCCAGTTGGGGTATACTCTATCAGATTCCAAAAATGACAATAGGAATTATGCTACTTACCATGTGGTAAGGATCTCATCTATCCTATTGTCAGACAATAGATAGGATACTACTTACCGTGAGGTAAGTATCACAACTATCCTATAGTCCATAGTTCCCTCAACCCCAGGAGATCTCCGACTCAATTCCAAACCCTAGGAGCTCAAACAAGGGGGAAGAGCATAGCTCAGTGTACTCGATTAGTCAAGATCCTTACTTGAGATGGTCACATCCATCAGTCCAACCTTTTTCTCATCAATTGATGCATGACAGAGTCTCACACCTCCTCTTTTCACCATGTCACGTATGTAATGATATCTGATCTCAATATGCTTGTAATTGTCATGGAACACTATATTCTCTTCCAGTTGAATCCCACTCTTATTGTCGCAATATATCACTGTTGCATCCAAGACCTGCTTAAACAACTCTCCAAAGAGCTTCCTCAACCAGAGCAACTCACAGTTAACCATGCTAGTCGTAATATACTCTGCCTTTATCGTACTCAAAGTTATAGACTTCTATTTCTTTCTCATCCAGGATATCATGGTAGATCCCAAGCTAAAACAACACCCAGATGTGATATTTCTGTCAATAATGTTTCCATCCAAGTTAGCATTAGTGTATCTATGCAGTCGTACATCTCCTGTAGCATATCTTAGGACAAGATTGATCATCCTATGAAAAAATCTCAAAATATGCTTGGCGAAAACCTAATGTGCATGAGGTGGCTCTATCATGAATTGACTCAAGCTGTTCAATGCAAAACATATGTTCGAGTGAGTGTTTACAACAAACATCAATGCTCCAATCAATTGACAATAATCTAAAGGGTTGACTAAGTCAGGTCTAGAAGCATCTATACGTAACTTCTTGAAATTCATCTCCATCGGGGTGGCCAAGGACTTGAATTTTGTCATTCCAAATCTCTCTAATAACTTCATTACATATTTTCCTCGAGAAAGGAAAATTTCTTCAGGTCTCTACCAGAATTCTAATCTCAAAATGTAATGCATCATGCCAAGATCCTTCATTCCAAACTCAGAGACCAACTCCCTCTTACACTCAATTATCAGAGGCTCACTACTTATCAAGGATATATCGTCAACATAATAAAACCAAAATCAAAGGCATACCTTGAACCACCTTGAAGTAGAGTTTTTAGTGAGTGTTATGTCTTGTGAATCTAAGTTTTACAAGGTAACTATCAATGCGAGTATATCGGGCTCAAGGTTTTTGCTTCAAACTATATAATGCTTTCTTCAAATCTACAAACATGCGTTTTCCTATCCTTTACTTCAAATCCCTGAGGTTGTTCAAGATATATTTCTTCCTGTAGCATGCCATGAATAAATGTCGTCTCTACATCCATTTTATGAAGGTTCCATCCTTGACTAGCAACAAGGGAAACAATCGATCTAGTAGTGGTGTAGTGGGAAACTGATGCAAAGATATCATCATAGACTTCTCCCTCTTTCTAGGAGAATCATCTAGCCACAAAGCTTGCCTTGTACTCTTCAATGCTTCCATAAACTCCATGTTTGATCTTGTACAACCATTTGAAAGTTGCGTTGGATTTTCCTTTTGGTCTTTGAACAATATCCCATACATCATTCTTAATTATGGATTCATATTATTCGTCCATAACATCCTTCCAAACCTATTCTTTCATTGCTTCTTCAAATGTGGAAGGCTCAACTTGGATCATAGTGCTCATAGTTATGATGTACCCTTGGTACCTACATGGATTCTTTCTTTCTGTAAAGGTCCTTTTGGGAGGAACATGTCTCTCAACATACTATAAAGTGTTGTGAAGCCATAATGCTCTCTTCCTAGAAGGGGGATCGTTTGGAGGAGATTCCAAGGGATCTATAGGCTCCATAGGATGATTAACAATATAATTCTTATATTCTGACATAAAAAGATCTTCTAATATGTCCATCTCATCATCTTTCTTCGGTGAAGGAGGAGGGAGGTCTCTAGCTTTTCCAAGGATATCATATTCATTGAAGTTCACATCCCTACTAAGCTCGATCTTCCTTTGACCAGGAATATATATTCTAAATGATTTATAATTTTCACAATACCAAAAAATGTACCTTTCTTTCTAGTGGCTTCTAACTTATTGCTCTTATCCTTTGGCACATGAAAGTATATGGGGTAGCCAAATATCCTAAGATGACCAATATCTGGCTTTTTACCTGTGAACATTTCTTCAGGAGTCTTTTTGCCTAAATATTGATGAGGAACCCTATTTTGTACATAGACCATTGTATTTATATCTTCTCCCCAAAGAAACGTTGGTAAATTTTGATCATGTAGAATAGCTCTAGCAGCCTCCACAATAGACATGTTCTTCCTTTCAACCACTCAATTTTTCTCAAGATTGTAGGGTACAATAGCTTCCTTCTTAATACCTTCCTTCTTGAAAAAGTCAACGAACTCATTTGAAATGTACTCACCACCATTTTCAGACCTAAATACCTTGATTTTCTTCCTTGTTTAATTCTCTATGAGCACCTTGAAGTCCTTTAACATATCAAAGGCATCATCCTTGTGCTTCAAATAGTAGATCCATGTCCTCCTATAGAATTCATCAATGGATATGATATAATAGAGATGGCCACCAAGAGAATGCGCTAGCATATGTACACAAAGGTTAGAATGAATAAGTTGAAGAATATCATTTGTCTTATTCTTGTTAGAGGAGAATGGTTCCCTTGTCTTCTTTCCACTTGTGCATCCTGGACATACTCCATCTTGAATTTCTTGAACATCGGCAATTCCAAAGACTAGCTTCATAAAATTTGGTAGGGCTTCATAATGTAAATGTTCCAACTTGTAGTGCCATATCTTGTTATGGTGTTTTGTTTCATTGGTCATTTCTAGATGTATCCCATTAACTCTATATAGTCCTTCAACTCTAGATCCCAATGTGAATGCATCCTTCATAAGAGATTCCTCAGGCCATGTGAGGACATTACCTTTTATGAAAGATAATCTCATCCCTTTATCTTCAAATGAAGAAATAGATATCAGGTTCTTCTTTAGTTCCAGAACATATATCACATCATGAAGAAAAATGAATTCCCCGGAACACAAGTAAAATTTAACAGAACCAAAACCTTTCACTTGATATGTAGCATTATTGTCAAGAATGATCCTCAAACTTGTATCCCATTTTTTCAAATTGGATAGGAATTCCTTATATCAAGAGAAGTGTTAGAAGCCCCATTATTTTCCAACTAACTATCATGCAAATCTAGAGGATAAGAACTAGAAAGAGCGAAAATAAGAATATATTCAGATTGACCATCAGCTACACTATTTTCATACCTAGAGTTTCTTGCTCTCCTTTGAGGATGATAACTTTCTTCTCAATCATCAAGTGTATCTCTTATTCTTCTATCATCTTTATTTCTTCTAACATTACTTCTTCTTTTATGATTGTACCTATTATTTTTTTAGCCTCAGTTGGATATAGGAGCATCTCTCTTTCTCAAACAGTCTCGGGCATAATGACCATACTTGTTGCAATTGTAGCAATCACCCTTATGACTATCTTTTCTTAACCTTCTTTTGGAGTCCTTCGATTTTGGAGAAGACTTTTTTTGATTGGATGGCTTCCATTTACCTTTCTTATTCTTGCCTTGAGTAACAAATGCAAATGGATCTCCTTCTTCATGCTTTTGAATTTTTCCTCTTTCAATCATCTTGATCTCTTCTGGAGTGCATTTAATAACAATCTCATCAAATGACGAGAATACATAATTTTTGCTTAGTCTAGTAATGAATGTTTCCCAAATATGAGGAAGACCTCGAAGAGTGACCAATACCAATTCCCTATCAGATGCATTCTCACCTGTAGCTTTCAATTGATCCCTTAAACAGGATACTCTCATGATATAAGATTGCACCAATTCTCCCTTTTTTCATCTTTATTTCTTTGAGTTGATCCTTCAAAGAGAGGATGTGATTCAAATTTTTGACCTCATACATCCCTACCAACTTGTCATGCATATCCTTATATTCTTTAAAAATACCAACATAAACAAGAAAATGATCTTGTAAACCATCAATAATAATATTCTTAGCTTTGAGATCACTTTTCTTATACTTGGTCTTGACAACAACAAAAGCATTTGTTGGGGGCTCAGGTACCTTTCCTTGCACATATTCCAATACATTGTTGTCATCCAATATGATTTTTCAAGAAGCAAAGTTAGATGAATAACCCAACTTCTCATTATCCTTGAAATTAGGAGGTAGACATCTTGACGAAACCCTAATAGTTTTTTTCAACTTCTATCAAGAGTTATTTCTCTTTGATCCTTGTCTCTTTGGGCTTGTCTTCAACTTAGCTCTAATAGCATGTTAATTTTACCATTGTTCTATGTTGTTACAATCATTTTAGCCCAATTCTTATCTTTAATTAACAACCCTTTAAAATAATTTAATATTCCAATGATCAATAGCAATTGTAGATAGAATAGTAATGCAATGAACAACTAGAGACAAATAAGAGACACTAGGTTTGGTCAAAGACTAGGGAAAAACCCCACATGGGGGAAAACCATTTCAAATTCTTCTTCTTATTATATTGTCATAAAATGTTTAACACAGAGAGAGTACAATATTCCAGTTCTTCAATCACAAATCTATCTATCAAAATTGACTGAACAATATCCAATATATGAGCCCAGCAACAACACTGATAAAAAATAACTTTCCTAGCCTGTTAGGATCCTATAATAATAGGATTCATAATTTTGAATTGGCTATGATCAGTCTTGTAATATTGTACATACTTTTGCTTTCTGCAAAATGCTTTCTCGTATTAAGAAAATAAAATATGTAAAGAGGGTGAAGTCCTAAAAGAAAAACCAAAGGGTTAATAAAAGAAAAAGATCAAAAAAGAGTATAAAATATGAACCCCACAAAAAGAGATAAAAAATAGATTTTGAAAGTGATGCAAATTCAAATGCCACTACTTTTTACTTTGCTATGCAAAATAAGATTATGTTCAGCTTGCCAAAAATGCCACAATCCATGATGGTCAAATAGTTTAATCTTGATTTATTCATGCTTTAAATTTCATCTTGATAGATAAAGGATAAAGTCTAGCCAAACTGTTTAATCTTGGCAGATCAGTAGTTAGGTAGAAAATAATAATGAGCTCATCATCTGAGCCATTGGAAGTTATAAGATTAGAATTACATAGTTTCCTTATCAAAGAAAAAGAAATAAAGGGTCAACAAGCTCAAATGAACCCAATAAATGAAGAAAAAAATGCTAGGGTAAATAAAGGATAGGTAAAAGAGGTTTTGGAATGCATAAGGTTGCTAACTCAAATGCACCTTCATCATGCTTAATCCTATGTTTCATGTGTAGGAGGAATTATCAAAGAAAGAGGACATTCACAAAAGTCGTATATTACTTTAGGTATTTGCCCTAAAAAATCTATATGATTTTAGCCCTGAATACTAAAGCTCATTCACTAATTTCCCCTCAATTCACTAAACCCCTTACATGTCTAATTTATTAATTTCCCTTCATTACCCCTTCATTACTTTTCATTCCCTAATATTTTTCCCCACTTAAAAACCCTTATTCCTTTCAAAATCCCCTTTCCCTTTAGTAAATCCGCTTGATAAAGTTTAATTGAAGACTTATTTTAATTAAATTCAAGCCCTCCGCTTCATAAATCCCCGACCCTCACAAAACCTTTGTATAAATTTCATAACTGCCGCATCACTTATCCCCGAGCCCCACCAATCAAATCCCCAACTCATCCCTCACAACTCCGCCACGCGATAACCCTCTGATCACCCACCTCTAGATCCAATGGCCCATATCCCATATTGCGCAATCCAATGTCCGACTGTTAATATCTCAAAAGCACGGGAGATTCGCAGTTTTCCCCGCCCGCCTTTTTCCTACATGGCAGCCCCACTTTTAAGCGCGCGATATACGACTTACCACCTCCTCGCATCCGATGAAACTGCCCATTAAATCCACGACCAAAATTAACCACTGTTGGTTAAAAAATGAAATGAGAAACCCTTTTTAAATATTGTCACTATTATTCTGTTTAAAATTGCTAAAAAGAACCTCTGCTGACTTCGATTTGAAGTAGTACAAAGATCGTTTGACACCATCAAAAAGCCTCCGTTGTCTCCAAAGAACCTATGTGCATACCAAATCTTCATTTTCCAGGTATTCCTGAAGTACTAGAAGGCCTATACTTAAACTTTGCACAACATTTTTAATGAGTTAATCAATTAAACCAATTAAAAGCCTAGCTAACCTAAAGAAAGCCACTATTGCATCCCAAACCCTTTGGTGCAGACTATATTTATATTTTCACGCTATTCTAGAGGACCTAAGCCTACTTCCTAAGCCAGATAGTGATAAATTTAATAAACTAAACAAATATATGGCTTTCCAAAGCATTCTGGATGCAAAACCCCTGCAAACTCCTTACCTATATTTTGGCCACCTCCCATTGGCTAATAGAGATTTCCAAATCAAAGATACAGCCTCCCATAACAATATGTTAAAACTCCACTGTTGGAGCAAAGTCAAATTCCTTAACCAAAATGATGATATTCAACTATGGGAGTCAAATTTGCCCAAATACTTGCTCCCATAGGTATACCAGTTCCCTAAAATCATCCACCTATGCAAACTCTACTATATCCCAAGTAAAAGAGCCATAGTTTCTCCTAACCAACAAATTTTGTTCACAATCACTATAGGATCAATAAATGAAATGTTGCAGATCCTAATGAAGCCCCATTTTCAATTGAAAACCTACTTGTTCTATAATTAAAGCTAGACCTTCCCAAGAGATCCCAATTTTTTCAGACTTTCCTCCTAGAAAAGGTCCAAGTTCCTATAGACAGCCCTCCATATTCTGCCACCATTTTCTCTGAAAGGGACAGACAGATTATAACCATGTTGTCATGTATTCTAGGATATACCACTGATGAACATGTAGATGAGCCTATACTTGGTTTCCCTTCTATTTTTTTCCCAAGCAACCCTCCGACTATAGTTTTCAATTTTGCCTGATTCTTAGCAGATAGAATCCATGATCAATTGATCAGATTGCTAGATGAAAGAGTATTCAAATACTCTTCAATATTGTTCCATATGTTGCTATACTTCCAATCAGAATGGTTTACAGTTAACATCCAAAAACTAGACACTAAGGGCAATCCTATATCTGTTATATTTTGGACACCATTAATCCAAAAATATTACATTGTTTTCAGCTACAAGGATTTTATTGATTCATTTGTTCACCCAGTGGTTAACATGCTAAGCAGTAGCAATCAACCCAGGGTCAGTGATGAAATAAAGAATGTTTTACAGTTGTCCAAACACAGTAGAATAGGAGACTGGTATTTATACCAAAACCACACTGAAGTTAGGGTGTATGGATGTCAACTCACTCCATATAAGCTGCCCAAATAACTCCCCATGAGGACATTTTCACTAGAATATATCAAGCAGATCATAAATTCAGATGATGTGAATTTTCTATTAGCCAGGAAGAAAACACAGTTTAAAATAAAAAACTAGCTTGGTCCTTTTATCTGAAATAATAGGGAGGCTAGAGAGGAAGCAAAAAGCTGTTTACAGGAGATGAAATTCAGTGATAGTTTCAAATGGCAGTATGATCCTTTAGGTGTCATAAACAAACTAAGACTCAAGTTTAAATTGAGCCCTTTTATGCATGAGTCCAAGCTAGAGATTGAAAAATATTCCAACCAGTCAGAGTGGTTGGAAAACAACTTAATGGATATGGAGAAACATATGGATACTAGTTCCATTCTACATACTGTAGCCCTATAGGACAGAAATGCAAAAAGGACTAGGGAAGAAGGTTCTTGCTCAAACAAAGATACAACAGATGACAAATTTGAAATTATGTACAGGAAGAAGCCCAAGCTAAATCCTGTAAATGAGAAAGAAGAGACAGTTGAGACAATTGAAATCGTTGATACTGACACAGTGGTTAAGGAGAATACAACTCCAATAGTTTTAGAGGAAACTCATTAGCTTTCAACCTCTAATACTCAGATTATTCAAAATCAGCATAGTATTGAAGTCTCTTCATTAGCAAACCAGTGGATAAAGAAAAATACATAAAGGAGAAATATAAAGAAATCAAGTTGAGAAATGAAGCATTGAAAGTTGAAACCTATGCCCAATATTTCAAACAAACTCCTAGTGCTCAGAATAGGTTACTTTCAGCTTTTGACCTTAAAACAGGGAAAATTCAGATGACCTTTTTGCAGCCCACGTTACAACATCCTAAGTCATCAACAGATTACAAAAAGATAGAATTTGAAGTTTTGGCCAGAGAAATGATATACTCAACTATGACCAACAATTCTATGAGTGTACAAAAGGTTCAAAATTCTCTAGAGAATATCACAGCACAATTTAAACTAGAGAAGACATCCTCACAAGAAAAGGATAATAGAATTAAATCACTAGAAGACATGGTTATTGAGATTGAATATAATCCAAATGACATCAAGGCAACAAAAAAGCTCATAAAAAAGAAGAATGAAGACATTGCTGCATTGAAGAAGTAGCTAAAATTTCCTCCTTCTGAACATCCACAGACCAAGGAAGTTCTAGAGAATCAAAGCCAAAAAGATGAGATGATGGACCTCATTATCTAGTTAAATACTCAATTAAAAGAAATGGAAAATGAGATGGATAAGTTAGTGCAGGAGAAACAGGCCAGCATGGAAGCAGTTACTGTCACTATTATTCCTACTGTTACTATAATAGTTCCTTCTACTTTGGTAGCTTCAATGGCCAGAACAACTCCAGTAGCTACAACACTTCCCACTGTAGCAACTACATCAACAACAGCAGCAGCTCATCCTAGCAATGAAGCAGCTAAATTAATCAAAGCTATGAAGGATATGTCCATCCAAACCAATGAAATAAATAGACTTAAGGAACAAATAAAAGGTCTAGAGGATGAAAAGAAGTTGGCACAAATCATGCATAAAAATGAAACATAGAAGTCAAACAGATTGAATGAGAGAATACAAAAGTTAGAGAAAGAATTGACATTGAAAGAACCACTTGCCCAAGAAAAGCAGCAGCTATGGGCCAATATCATTAACTTTGTTAATGATATTTGACCTTCTATACAGGTGATATTTGAGCAAAATGATTTGGTCAAGAAACTGGTGAGGAAATTCAAAGGGTAAGAGTCGAACGAACTTGGGAATAAGCCAGAAGAAGCCTCAAGAATAATCCAGTTCCTTAACTCAAAGAACAAGTATGAATTGCAGGAGTTTGGAATAGTTGATAGAACTGAGACCATACTAGAAGTAAAGAAGGTAATCACCAAGAGGAACCTGGTGATACAACTTGAGGAGAAATGCCAAACAATGGAGCTAGCAATAGCCATGTTTATGGTGAAATTTGATGCTTTGAGGTAGGAAGGTCTGCCTAATCCATTGGTGATTAATAATAGGTTGATGGCACATGAAGACTATGATAAGAAAACTAGAGAAGTGGGAAAGGAACAAGCCAATAATTCCTCCATGAAAGGGATTCCTATGGGAAAAGTGCTTTATTAGACTTTTGAGAACTTCTTTTACCTCCAACATGAGGTAAAACATATCTTTATAAACAAGCATACTTTTGCTAAATACACAGAAACTGATGAAATCTACAGAAGAATGGTAAATATTAAATTACAAGATGCAAAGTCTTGGGAAAAGTTGAATGACTTACTATGAAGATGAAAGGTAAAACAGTGCAGTCAAGGTAAAATAGTAAAGAGTAACAGAGTTTAAAGATGAAAGAGTATGAGTAAAAAGGTAGTATAAAAGACAGTCAATGAGAAAGCAAATAGCAAGAGAGAAAAAGTAGCATAATATCAAAGAAAAGCCAACAAAAAACAATAAAAGAGGGACAACTTGCATCAATTACATATCTGTCTCTATCTTCTTGCATGAAGATATTTCTTTTTCCTTGAATAATGCCTAAAATAGTTTAGTATATTTTGTAATAGTTTTTTGTATAAATACTTCATAATTTGAAGTATTAGGCATGGATTGTTCAACATTTATATAGTTATATTGATCTAAAACCTGAGGGTTTATTGTAACATTTTAAAGTCAGTAGACTGGACTAAGTAATAAAGCCATTGCATTACAGGATTCATGTGTTGGGACACTTTAGTGAAGTATATTTCATTTGTTAAATTGTTATTTTCTTATGTATTTCACATACTTACACGTTTTCCAATTTGAATGGAATAACTAGAATGTTACTACAGAATTTGTTTAAGTACACTCTGTCTTAAAAAGTTATTCATTTTGATGTTTTCTTCTGATATCCAGAGTAGGGAATTCTTCATTTCTCCGTAGTTTCGATTGACCTCTTTCATTTCCCTCATTATCCAGTTTGAGGAATCCTTAACTGCTCCTTGACCCTGATTTGAAAACCACTTCACCATCCGGCCTAAAAGATCTAAATTTACTCAGCTACCTTGCCTTATGAACACTATATTTAGAACTCGATTCAGTCTTGTTTTCTTGACATTTGGACTCCATGGCCCAATGGTAAAGAGACATTCATCTATCCATCTAAATCAATGATTCCACCACCAAATCAAATCAAAACCCAATCAAGCTTAAATAACTAGCCTAAAATCAATTAATCCACAAAGTTAAATCATTAAGAGAGAGCCCTCTCTGAGCATTAGGAAGACTAGATCATGATCTCAAAAGTAGGTTTGTGGTTACCTCTATTATTTCTTTAAACACAACATGACAACCCTAGGGAAATTTTAGAGTGATGACATAGTGTTGACCATACTAGGGAAATCAGTCCTCAATTTAATAAACCTTAAAGGAAATCATAAATCTCATATTTTCACCTTAAGGCCATTTTAGGGTTGTCAAAGGTTTCATTAAAAAATAAAAAAAATGGCTTCCAAAAGCACATGCTATACCAGGGCACATCCAGATCCAAACCCTGCTATAATTGTTGATAATCCAGACAAAATCTTAAGAAAAAACAATAAAGTAAAAAATCAAGAAAGCATTAGTCAGTTAATCAAAGAAAATTCACTTCCTAAAGAGTTATCAAACTTAGAGGATCTTCAATTTGATTTATCATTTGAGCATTCATTATTTCGTACCAAATCTAAAACTTCAGTCCATGATACTGTAATAGACCCTACTTTTATTCAATTTATTGAATCAAAGAAGAATACTATACATCCTAATTTAGATCAACATGTTCTAGACACTTTTGACAAACATGATGCTTTAACCTCGAATTTGAGAAGACACATAGACGAAACCTATTTTGAAGAGTCAGTTGAATTAGCTTCCCTAATTGCTGCTACTCCTAAGCCTTCTACCATTCCTTCAGAGTCTGTAAATTCTTCTTTATTTAGTACCACCTCATCTATTATTTCCGCTACACTTCATTCCATAAAATCATTCATCCCCAAGCTTCCTCTTCAGCCCAAAGTTTTATTTCCATCTCCAAATACTTCAAGTTCATCTTATAGCACTTCTGCGACATTTTCTAGACTTCAAGCTCATCTATAAGCCCTTCAAGTTCATCTTCAAGCACTACCACTTTACCTCCTAGCCAAGCTAGAATCTTAGTCACGACTACCAGATATGCTCCTTTGACCTTACCAGCTCAAGTACATGCCATGCCCCAAGACTACCAGAGTAAAATATTTCAATTTGATGGTACTCGTCAATATATTGCACAACAACATGTAATAAAAATGAATGATTACTTTCAATTACATGAAATTGATGAAGAATATGTACATATGAGATTATTTGCACAAACATTAGCAGGAGATGTCAAGAAATGGTTTAAATCTTTACTTGTTGGTCATATTGTTGATTTAACTATTTTCCATAGATTGTTTATCAATAGATGGGAAAGAAAGAAAAATCTTTTACAAATATTGTGTGAATATGAAAACATTAGAAGAGCTCCTAATGAATCTGTTCATGACTATTGTACTAGGTTTAACAAGATTTATAATGCAATCCTTGCAAATATCAAACCTCCACCAGACTTGGCACTAATCAAATTTCCTAATGGTTTTGACACTGATATGTCTGAACAATTGAGAGAAAGAAACCCTCCAACTGTAGAATGGATGCAGAGTGATGCAGTTAGTGTAGAAGCCAACTTGTTGGCTAAAAGAGCTAGAATGAGGAATGAGAGGAGAGTTACCATTAAGGGAGAACCATCCACTTCAGATGTTAAGATAGATACTTTGGCTTAAAGTTTAGAAAAGTTAGTGGATAGATTAGAAATTATGGAAGGAAAACCACAATGGGATAATCAACAACAAGGTCCTCAAATAAGAAATCCAACTTTAAGAAGAATCCCAATACTGGTAAATCTAGAGAAGGGCCACCTGATCAACAAATTAGACCACCTTTCCAAGAAAACTGTGCTGAAAGTTCTCACTAAAATGAAGAAGATGAAGACACCCAGATTAAATTAATGGGAATAAATGATGGTAATACTATTTTTCTTACCCAATAAGAACATGAATTATGCATGTTATAACAATTACAGTTAGAATCTGGAGTCCTTTTATTATATATAAGGTTAAGAATTTTCCATTAATGAAGTTCATAAGCAATATAAACTTAGGAGTAAGAAAAACATAGAAGCCCCTACTAATAAAATTGTCCAAACTCAGACCAAAAAATTGTGGGAGCTCCTACAACCAAAGTGCTGCAAATTCTCTCTAGGGAAACCCAAAAAAAATTCACTCCAAAGATTGCAGCCAGTCCAAAAATTGTAGACATTATAGATATTATTATTAAAACTTCAGCTGATATTCAAAAATCAACTGCTCTTAAAACTTGAAAAGATGTCTAAAAATCAACTGATACTCAAGGTTCAAATGCTATTCAGATTTCAACTGCTTCCCAAACTATTCCAAATCAAAAAATTGAAAATAGTACAACAGTGGACACCCAAACAGAAACTGAATTACCAACCTAAGATAAGAAAGAAAAGACTACACAAACTCCAATTGCCAAGGGGGTAATCATTCAGTTAAGCGAAACACAGACTCCATTTAATATCCAAACTGAAATTGCCAAACTGAAATTGCCAAATTGAAAATATCATTTCCTTTAAAATAATTGATAAAAAATGATTCCTACAAAGCCCCAATCATTGAAACACTGAATATATATGAAGGAGAAGACTCTGTTAATATAAATGATGACCAACCAAAGTTAATATTTGGTTCTGAGATAAATAGCAAACATGAACAAAGTGGTGTTCCTCCATTCTACATTAGCTTGACTATTCATGATCAAATCTTACACAATGCTATGTTTGATTCACGAGCATCTCACAATTTAATGCCTAAAGCAATCATGGAAACATTAGATTTAGATATAACCAGACCATACAAATATCTTTCTCTTTTTATTCTAGTAAAGTTAAATGCCTGGGCCTAATAAAATACTTGTGTGTCACTCTAGTTCAATACCCAAGTAAGAGTATTGTCATGGATATTGTAGTTGCTAATATCCCTCCAAAGTATGGAATGCTATTATCTCGCTCATTGGGAGGAAAATTGCAAGGATCTCTACAATTAGACATGTCTTATGCCACAATTTCAGTATTTGGTCCGCCCAAAAAGCTTTATAGATAAACTTTAATGAAATACATGGCCAGTAGTACAGATGAACCACAAAACTATCCTATTTATTTTGTACATTCTGATATGGATTCTTTCATTTTATGTAATTCAAACAATGGAAAATACAATAACACAGTTGTAAAACAAGAACATAAAGAACCTAACAGTGATAATATATTTCATGAATCTAGGTGGCACCTAGACTTTGATGGTTCAGTGAACAGATTAGGAGCAAGTGTAGGAGTTTGGATTCATAACATGGAAAATAATCATTCTAAAGGCCATGCCTTTAGATTAAACCTTAAATGTACAAATAACATGGCAGAGTATGAAGCTTTGATCCTTGGATTGCAAATTGTAAGAAACCTTGGATCCAAGAGAGTTTCTATCATGGGAGACTCAGAATTAATCATAAAACAAATTAAAGGAGAGTATTCTGTGAATAATCCTAGACTTAGCCAATACAGAGAAACTGTTCTAGATCTGATTGAGGAACTTCTTGAAATCGATTTTGTTGCTATTCCTAGGAAACAGAACATGCAAGCTCACAGTCTGGCTACTTTTGCTAGCACTTGTAGATTACCTTTTCAGCCCAATCACTAGTACACTGCAGAGATAAGACACAGGCCTGTTATACCTGATAACCTGCAGATTTTTTCACAAGATTCTCAAATCTATAATTTTGTGAATGCTGAGGAAGAATTCCAAAATTGTAACATAGATACTAATTGTACAGTGGATGACATCATAAATAGAGAGATAGATATAAATGTTGTAGATGTAAATAAACCCACTAAATTCCCTAAGTATAAATAGATAACTTAGAAAAAGTAGAAATAGAAGAAATAATTAATGATGATTATGAGATTTTAAACCTTAAAACTAACTTTTTGCTTAGGGGATTAGTCCCATTACAAGATTTATTTCATTCAAATGATGTAGCTAGAAAACGAAATATGGAGCCTTTAAGATCAGACATAAAAGAATGTAACATAGGAACAGAAGAAAAACCTAAGCTTATTAAATTATCAAAAGCATTACCTCCAGCTGAAAAGCTGAAATACATAAGTTTGTTTAAATAATTTCAAGATATCTTTGCCTGGAGTTATGAAGACCTCAAGTCTTATGACACCAGTATTATTCAACATAAAATACCCATCAAAGAAGATCAGAAACCCTTCAAACAAAAGCTTAGGAGAATTAATCTAGTTCTTCTGCCATTGATTGAAAAAGAAATAAAAAGGATGTGTGAGGCACAAATCATAGCACCTATTAGATATTCAGATTGGGTCTCTAATTTAGTCACCACTAGAAAGAAAATAGGAGAAATCAGACTTTGTGTTGATTTCAGAAACTTGAACAAAGTATCACTGAAGGATAATTGTCCCCTCCCTAAAATGGACCACATTCTCTAGAGGGAAGTAGGGTCATCCAGAATTTCATTACTTGATGGATTCTCTAGATACAATCAAATCCTAGTCCAACGTGAAGATCAAGGAAAGACTGCATTCACCACTCCCTAGGGAAATTTCATGTATTTAAATATGCCCTATGGATTGATGAATGCTGGAGCAACATTCTAAAGAGCAATGGACATAAATTTTGCAAAAGAAATACATGAATTTTCAGTTTTTTACCAAGATGATATCACAATGTTTTCCAAATTAGATAGTTAACATCTAGATCATTTGAGAATAGTTTTTATTAAATGTAGAAAATTTGGCATTTCTTTGAATCCCAAAAAGGCACTCTTCGGGCTAGAAGAAGGTAAACTCTTAGGACACATAATTTCAAAAGAGGTCATTAGAATTGATCTAGCTAGAATAGAAGCAATCCTAAACATCAGTTATCCTAGGAACATTAAATAATTGCAATCATTTTTAGGTCAAATAAATTTTCTTAGAAGATTCATTTCTAACTTAGAAGAACTAATTAGATATTTGAATAACATGTTGAAAAATGATTCAAAACTTAAGTGGATAGTAGAGGTTAAGAAGTCTTTTGATGCAATCAAAGAATCCCTTACTAAAACACCTATCCTCATAAGTCCTAATTTCAACAAAGACTTCATAAACTTTTCATTTGCTTTAGAACACACTATTGCAACAGTCTTGTTGCAAAGGAATGATGAGGGTTATGAACAACCCATCGCCTTATTCAGTAAAGTTTTGAGTGATGCTACACTAAAGTATAATATAATGGAAAAACAAGCTCTTATTTTAGTAAAAGCCATAAAGGATTTCAGAGTATATGTTCTATATTTTCGCATAATAGCATATGTTCCAAACTCAGTTGTAAAGGACATTCTAACTCAAAATGGGCCTGATGGAAAAAGAGGCAAATGGATTGCCACCATATCAGAATATGACATTGAGATTAAGCCTAAAAAGTTGATTAAAGGCCAAGGTTTAGCCAAACTCATGACTGAATCGAACTGTCGAGCCTTAGGCATAAATTTCATTGCTGCTATAGATGATTAGGAAGAGATGGCGACTCCACAAATTAGTGAAGCTTTCATAGATTCACCCTGGTATGCAGACATTATTTTTGTTTTACTCAACTTACAATCTCCTCCGGGTTTATCTAGAACCAAAAGTAGATTCCTAAAGATGAAATGAAATATTGTATCTTAGATAATGTTTTATTTTGGAAAGATAATGGTGGCATTTTGTTATAATGTTTATTAAAAGATGAAGTTGACAAGGTCATGCAGGAATTTCATGCAGGGGATTGTGGGGGACACCTATACTAGAAAACAACTACTGATAAGATTTTAAGGGTAGGTTTTTACTAGCCCACCCTCTTTGCAGATATAAAAAAATATGTGACCTCCTGTCACAAATGCCAAATATTTGAAGGCAAGAAGAAACTCTTACCATTACCCCTCAAACCCATCTCCACAGAAATGTCATTTCAACAATGAGGTCTAGACTTCACTGATGAAATTCACCCATCGTCCTCAACCCAACATAAATGGATTTTGAAAGCCACTAGTTACTTTACTAAATGGATAGAAGCCATCCCTTCTAGACAAGTCATAGATTTTGTCATCATTTCATTCCTTGAAAACAACATCCTTTACATATTTGGATGCCCACAAAAGCTCATCACTGATAATGCTACTACCTTCAAATCCAAGAAAATGGTAGACTTTTGTAACCGCTACCACATTACCCTTGGCCATTCCACGACCTATTACCCTCAAGGTAATGGACTTGCAGAATCCTCAAACAAAAGGCTAGTTAATATCATCAAGAAACTATTAGAAGACAATAAGAAGACCTGGAATAAAAAGTTGGTTAATGCCTTATGGGTAGATAGACTAACCACAAAAAAGTCCATTGGTACATCTCCTTATCAACTAGTATATGGACTGGATGTTGTTTTCCATCCTTTTTAGGAGTATCAGTGATGAAAATGATTCAAGAATTGCAAGTAGAACCAAATTATATCCAAAGGCGAATAAATCAGACAATACATTTGCAACAAACCAGGGAAGAAGTCTATGACAAATCTCAAGTGACCCAAGATAAAATCAAAAATATTTTTGACAAGAATACCAAAGCTGATGATTTTTACATAGGTGACAAAGTACTCAAATGGGATTCCAGAAGAGAAGAAAAGGGTAAACATGGTAAATTTGATTTCCTATGGCAAGGCCCTTGTATCATTTATGGTTACAAAGGTAACAATATATTTTTCTTGAAGCAGTTAGATGGAACAGATTTACTAGATGGACTAGTCAATGGTAGAATGTTGAAGCATTACTTGTCCCTAGATTAACATTTGTTGATTTGTTTACTTTTCTCATTGTACATAACATTGCAAATTTTAGATTGGATTGGATGATTATATTTTGAGGTTGAAGCCGTAAGAGAAGGCCCTCAGCTTTGAAAGGTGCAGCATCATATGTATAAATAAAGCAGATCACGGAGAAGCAATTACAAAGCAAGCACAATAAAAGTTTCAAAGGCTACTGATCTTAAAAGTTCTTGACATTTCACCAGGAAATTCCATCCCCATGTGGAGCCACTGTTAGGGTCCTATAATAATAGTATTCATAATTTTGAATTGACTATGGTCAGTCTTGTAATATTGTACATACTTTTTCTTTCTGCAAAATGTTTTCCCATATTAAAAAAAATAAAAAATGTAAAGAGGGTGAAGTCCTAAAAGAAAAATCAAAGGGCTAATAAAAGAAAAAGATCAAAAAAGAGTATAAAATATGAACCCCACAAAAAGAGATTAAAAAATAGATTCTGAAAGTGATGCAAATTCAAATGCCATTAATTTTTACTTTGTTTTGCAAAATAAGATTATGTGCAGTGTCATGCGGAAAGAGTTATTTTTGCGGACAAAGCTAACCTCCCTAGGAGTCTAAGACTCTCTAGTGACAAACAAACCAAACAAGAGCAATCCTTCTCTAAACACACATTATTCTATGAGAGATCAAGTGTTTTCCTATCTTACCTTAGGTCCAACGCTTGTTGTAGCAGTCCAGCCTTGCTGATCCAGATGAGTTCCTCCTTCACTTTAAGACCTGCATACACTAACAAAGCAAACGATTACATAACACCTGAATATTCATCATAAAACAAAGCATATTCATCACATAGACCAAGGAGTACATGAAATAATTCATTAACAACAAATCATTGAGAAGAATGGACTTATTTGTATTAAGGAAACAAAAAGGGAACCATTACAACCTGAGCCTTGGTGTTGTGCAAGCTCCTCCCAGGGTCCAACAAGAGATTTCCTCTACTTTGACAAGCTCACCCACTCCCAATATGGCAACAAGGAAGGATAGTGATCTCTCCTCACAAGTCAACAATGGAAGTCCTAATTCCAGCAGCATTTACCCTTTAGAATGTTCAGCTTTCAACCTCCCCTCCTTTGGCCCAAGGCCTGTATTTATAGTATTCTAGAGGAAGTTATTCAGTTCCAACATCAATGGGATACTCCCTCTTTTGGATGGGGTAGCTCCTCTCTTGATGGGATAAGTTCCTCTATCATAGGGGTGCATGAACCATCTGGAGGCGCTCAATACACGTCGAACACTCTTCTAGAAGGCTCTAGAAGTGACCACAAGTAACTTTTTAGAGATGAAACTCGCGCCTTTTGACCTTACAGGGGTACGCACCCAACCTTTAGCTTACAGAGCGTATAAATACGCGGGTACAGTGTGTTTAGAGTGCGTACACGCAGGCAAGGTAGAGAGAACCTGCGTACCCAGAGATAAACATGTTTTTAAGTGACTTTCTCTCTTTTTGAAGTTTGACATGAAGAGCAAAGGTTTGAGGCTTGACAAGGAGGACAGTATGGCTATTGATGGAGCCATATTAACTGTAGATAGCCATGGTGACAAATTTCAGTGTAACAACCTCCGTGAATGAATGGCGATGTACTTGATCCGAATGCGATGATCCACCGGTTAACCTCCCAGCCTACTCCTTGGGTACTCTTCTTCCCCGCGGACCCCCGAGCTGCAATGGGGTTGTACAATGGAGAATTGCAATAGCTAGTAGAGGACAGCACTCCTTGGCTCAAGAGTCCCCTCTCTAAAATCCTCTACCTCACCAAACTCACTATAGGATCGTAATCACTACTTTGACATCATCTCATCCAGCCCAACCATAGGGTTCCCAAAAGTCCCCTTCTCCCATGGCTTGCCCCTTCTTTTATAAGAGTCCTCATAGATGACACTTGGCATGTCATGCATAATTATAATATTTTTTTTATTTAGTAGCTTGATTATTCACCTACCCATGTGTCACTCTCTCATCAAGGGTCACCCAAAATTATTTACTTAACTTTTTATTTAAAACTAATATTTTCCTCACCTCACAAGATTCCTATTTATTCTCCTAGTTGTCTCTTTATTCCCCCTTTTATTCCTTAAATTGTGTTTCATTACTTGAGTCAATTAATAATTTCAAGTTTATTCCCAATCTACTTCCTAAATTAACTCAGGTTATCTCTTAGAGGGATATTCTTATGTTGGTTGATACCACATGGAGCTTCTCTACATTTCACAAAATTTAATTTATTTTTCTTATTTTAATTCACCTTCCTCTTTTCTTAATTAAGTTTTAATTTGTTTAGGATTAATCTGTATCCTTACAATATGTTTGTCTTTCCCCCTTTTACCTAATTAAACTGCCTAATCTACCTAGTATTTTCTAACATGGGAAGGGTAGGGTTTTTAAGGTACTCTATTTTATTTCTTACTATGATTCTCCTTACTCCAAGTTTTATTTTTGATTTAATTACCTTGGTTTCTAATCATCATTTACC
>APFE030224200.1:6898-19929 GCA_000404065.3 Pinus taeda | reverse complement strand
ACATGTTTTAAAGTGACTTTCTCTCTTTTTGAAGTTTGACATGAAGAGCAAAGGTTTGAGGCTTGACAAGGAGGACAAAATGGCTATTTAACTGCAGATAGCCATGGTGACAAATTTCAGTGTAACATGCAGCTTGCCAAAAATGCCACAATCCATGATGGTCAAATAGTTTAATCTTGATTCATTCATGCTTTAAATTTCATGCTGATAGATAGAGAATAAAGATCTAGCCAAACTGTTTAATCTTGGCAGATCAGTAGTTAGGTAGAAAATAATAATGATCTCATCAGTTTAATCTGAGCCATTGGAAGTTATAAGATTAGAAATACATAGTTTTCTTATCAAAGAAAAAGAAATAAAGGGTCAACAAGCTCAAATGCACCCAATAAATGAAGAAAAAAATGCTAGGGTAAACAAAGGGTAGGTAAAAGAGGTTTTGGAATGCATAAGGTTGCTAGCTCAAATGCACCTTCATCATGCTTAATCCTATGTTTCATGTGCAGGAGGAATTATCAAAGAAAGAGGACATTCACAAAAGTCGTATATTACTTTGAGTATTTACCCTAAAAGTTCTATATAATTTTAGGCCTGAATACTAAAGTTCATTCACTAATTTCCCCTCAATTCACTAAACTCCCTTACATGTCTAATTTATTAATTTCCTTTTATTACCCCTTCATTACTTTACATTCTCTAATAATTTTCCCCTCCTAAAAACCCTCATTCCTTTCAAAATCCCCTTCCCCTTTACTAAATCCGCTTGATAAATTTTAATTGAAGAATTATTTTAATTAAACTCAAGCCCCCCACTTCATAACTCCCCGACCCTCACAAAACATTTGTATAAATTTAATACCCGCCGCATCACTTATCCCTGGGCCCCATCAATCAAATCCCTGACTCATCCCTCACAACTCCACCACGTGATAAACCCTCGATCACCCACCTCCAGATCCAACGGCCCGTATCCCTTATCCCGCGCTCCGATGTCTAGCTGTTAATATCTCAAAAGAACACGAGATTTGCGGTTTTCCCTGTTTGCCTTTTTGCTACATGGCAGCCCCACGTTATATCGCGTCCTTGGAAAAAATACCACCATACCACTTTTGAGCACGTGATATACCACCTTACCGCCTCCTCGAGCTTGATGAAACCGCCCATTAACCCCACGCCCAAAATTAACCTCTGTTGGTTAACAAATGAAATAATCTGCCCTTTTGAAATCTTTTCACTATTATTCTGGTAAAAATTACCGAAAAGAACCTCTTTCAACTCTGATTTGAAGCAGTACAAAGACTGTTTGATGCCATCAGAAAGCCTTTGTTGCCCCCAAAGAACTTGTCTGCATACCAAATCTTCATTTTCCAGGTATTCCTGAAGTAACAGAAGGCCTATACTTAAGCTTTGCATAGCATTTTTGATGAGTTAATCAATTAAACCAATTAAAATCTTGGCCAACCTAAAGAAAGCCAATGTTTCATCCCAAACCCTTTGTTGCAGATTGTATTCATCTTTTCACACTATTCCAAAGGACCTAAGCCTACTTCCTAAGCCAAATAGTGATAAATTGAATAAACTAAACAAATCTATGGCTTCCCAAAACATTCTGGATGCAAAACCCTTGCAAACTCCTCACCTAGATGTTGCTCACTTCTCATTGGCCGATAGAGATTTCCAAATCAAAGATACAGCCTCCCCTAGCAATCTGTTAAAACTCCACTGCTGGAGTAAAGACAAATTCCTTAACTAGAATGATGATATTCAACTATGGGAGCCAAATTTTCCCCAATACTTGTTCCCACTAGTATACTAGTTCCCTGAAATCATCCACATATGCTAACTCTGCTATATCCCAAGTCAAAGAGCCATAATTTCTCCTAACCAATAAATTTTGTTCACAATCACTGTTGGATCAATAAATGAAATGTTGCAGATCTAGCCAAAGCTTAATGAAGCCCCATTTTCTATTGAAAATCTACTTGATTTGTACTTAAAACTAGACCTTCCCAAGAGATCCCAAATTTTTCAGACTTTCCTCCTAGAAAATGTCCAAGTTCCTACACACATCCCTCCATATTATGCCACCATTTTCTCTAAAAGGGTCAAACAGATTGTAACCATGTTGTCTTGTATTCTAGGATATACCATTGATGAACATGTAGATGAGCCTATACTTTGTTTCCTTTCCATTTTTTTCCCAAGCAACCCTCCAGTATAGTTTTCAATTTTGCCCAATTCTTAGTAGACAGAATCCATGATCAATTGATCAGATTGCTAGATGAAAGAGTATTCAGATACTATTCAGTATTGTTCCATTTGTTTCTATACTTCCAGTCAGAAAGGTTTACTGTTAACATCCAAAAACTGGACACTAAGGGCAATCCTAGATCTTTTATCTTTTGGACACCCTTAATCCAAAAATATTCCACGGTTTTCAGCTACAAGGATTTCATTGATTCATTTGTTCACCCAGTGGTTAACATGATAAGCAGTAGCAATCAACCCAGGGTCGGTGATGAAATAAATAAAGTTTTACAATTGTCCAAACACAGTAGAACAGGAGACTTCTATTTATACCAGAACCACACTGAAGTTAGGGTGTATGGATGTCAACTCACTCGATATAAGCTGCCCAAATATCTCCCCATGAGGATATTTTCACTAGAATATGTAGAATTTTGTAGATTTTTTCTTACAAATCAACTAGATTTGATACCATGTAGAACTTATTCTACAAATCAGCTAGCTCCAATACCATGTAGAAATTTCCCACCTATAGATCACCTGGTAATGCAATGTACTAAAGCAAAACACTTGACCTACTTCTACAAACAATTTAGCAGAAGCTTAATCAACCATGAGCAACATCAAGCATGACATATAACTGATAAGAAGGAATCAATCACATATAACACAGAATATATCACTGGGGAAGCACTAGCATAAAACCCCAACACTGTATTATCAATCAAGTGGAAATCCTCTTCAACATACAAAAAGTATCAGCTCAATAGCTATCCTACTCTCTCTATACTTTGATGATCTTCAATCAGAAGATGAAAATCATGGACTACCTATGCCTCAATATATAGGCCATAAGTCCTCCAATCTCCTATAATAGATCCTTCTCCATGCAAGGAATACTTACAAGAAATATCCAAGCATTTGATAGTACATTGTCCCACATTTGATCTCAACTAGGTCTCTGACAGAACTGACATGAAACAGTTATCCATGAGTGAATTCTTGGTTATCTAAAATAATAGTTGTCACATGCATGCAAGCATTAACAAACTATATTTTATTATTTTAACAACTTGTTAAAATAATCTAACTGGACTTGACTAGTTAGAACTAAGTCAGCCGATTCTCTCATTATAGAACTCATACTTATTCCCTCAATCAGTGGAGGAAATTAAGGATAAATTCCTCAATCAATGGGACAACTCATGTGCATGCTCCCAAAGACTTCAAATTCTAATTTCCTTAATTAATTAACTCAACTGAATTAATTAATTAATATTTCCAATTGTTGTTAAGACCACAAATAATTTTACTTCCTATAGATAGACTAGGGACTGTTATAAATAGGAAGGGACCCAAAAATGCTATTCTTAGAACTTTCTACTTTTAGAAGTTTCACCTCTCACCCAATGTGGCCAATGACCTCATTGGCCAAACTGTTATTTTTAGACATTCCATTTTTAACATGTCTATTTTTAGCACATTCTACATTTAGCATTTCTTGTTGCACACTTTTCAACACTCCCTCTCTACAAGAAAGGCTTTCTCTCGAACCCGATCCTGTAACTCTGGAATGTTTTGCATGCAACACATCTACCCGGTCCACTTGCTTCAACAACACTTGGAACACAAACACTCCCAACTGACCACTCTGTTGGGCTAGGAACATACTCTAATGTTGAAGCTCTACTTGCTGCTGACAAGTGCTACCTCTTTGACATCTGCGCTACTACAACATCTCCATGCATCTCACACCATTGCACACCTCTCTGTGCCACCTAGCACTGTGCAAAACAATGGTGCGCCTCGCATTGCTGCAGCCTACTAGCTATGCATTGTCCTAGGATTCCTAACACTGTTGCTCTCTCTGCCGCTCCATCTGCATCTGCCTCTAACCAATCAGTTAGTTCTTGCTACTCCACATTGGGGTTCCTGTAGCAAGGTCCCATCCAAGAAGTTGGGTACCTCAAGGATCCTACCCCTCTTCCTTGGGACGATCACTCTATATCGCCCGACCTCCTACCTGGAGGTATGGCTGCATGTGATCCATCAGCCCATCTGGCTCGAAGTTTCCCCCTACTGGAGGTCTCTACATGAGTATATGTCTCTACTCGATCTCCAATCAGCTTCCCCTATTATGGCTGCTCCACAACCTCCTGAAGCTGCTGCATGAATCGTGGCTCCTCCACAATCGTTTGAGACTTCTTCTGGCTCTACATGTTGAGAGGTAATATACTCTCCCTCTCAACCACCAAGTATTTAACCTTTGCCTTGTTCCTCAAGGCTTTGCATGCATCTTGTACCTCAAGTGCATACAGGTTCTTGGCTAGCACACCAATCTATTTCCACTTTCTTGCCATCACGAAATTTTCTAGAAAATGAGCTGATTTTAAATCAGCAATATCTCCCTCATTTGAACTCCGATTCAGCCGAACTTTTTTAATTTGGGTCTTTTTCTGTAAGGAATCCAAATCTGCTATTTGTTTTTGAAAATTTTGTACAGAAATTTTCAGATTTTCTCTGCAAACTCTCGACCCAAAACTCAAATATTTGAAATCTCCTCTCAGTATATTGTTCTTTCTTGATCACTTGTGCTCTGATACCATGTAGAATTTTGTAGAATTTTTCCTCACAAATAAGCTAGATTTGATACCATGTAGAACATTTTCTACAAATCAGCTAGCTTTGATACCATGTAGAAATTTCCCACTTGTAGGTCACCTGGTAATGCAATGTACTAAAGAAAAACACTTGATCTACTTCTATAAAAAATTTAGCGAAAGCTTAATCAACCATGAGCAACATCAAGCATGAACACATATAACTGATAAGAAGGAATCAATCACACATAACACAGAATATATCACTAGGGAAAGCACTAGCATAAAACCCCAACAATGTATTATCAATCACGTGGAAATCCTCTTCAACATACAAAAAGTATCAGCTCAATAGCTATCCTGCTCTCTCTGTACTCTGATGATCTTCAATTAGAATATGAAAACCATGGACTACCTAGGCCTCAATATATAGGCCACAAGTCCTCCAATGTCCTATAATAGATCATTCTCCATGTAAGGAATACTTACTAGAAATATCCAAGCATTTGATGGTACACTGTCCCACATTTGATCTCAACTGGGTCTCTGACAGAACCGACATGTAACATTTATCCATGAGTGAATTCTCAGTTATCTAAAATAATAGTTGTTACATGCATGCAAGCATTAACAAACTATATTTTATTATTTTAACAACTTGTTAAAATAATCTAACTGGACTTGACTAGTTAGAACTAAGTCAGTTGATTCTCTCATTATAGAACTCATACTTATTCCCTCAATCAATGGAGGAAATTAAGGATAAATTCCTCAATCAATGGGACAACTCATGTGCATGCTCATAAAGACTTCAAATTCTAATTTCCTTAACTAATTAACTCAACTGAATTAAATAATTAATATTTCCAACTGCTATTAAGACCAAAAATAATTTTGCTTCCTATAGATAGACTAGGGACTGTTATAAATAGGAATGGACCCAAAAATGCTATTTTTAGAAGTTTCTATTTTTAGAAGTTTCATCTCTCACCCAATGTGGCCAATGACCTCACTAGCCAAACTGCTATTTTTAGACATGTTACTTTTAGCAGGTCTATTTTCAGCACATTCTAAATTTAGCATTTCTTGTTGCACACTTTTCAACAGAATATATCAGGCAGATCATAAATTTAGATGATGTGAATTTTCTATGAGCCATAAAGAAAACACAATTTAAAATAAAAACCAGCTTGGTCCTTTTATATGCAATAATAGGGAGGCTGGAGAGGATGCAGAAAGATGTTTATAGGACATGAAGTTCAGTGATAGTTTCAAACGGCAATATGATCCTTTAGGTGTCATAAACAAACTAAGAATCAAGTTTAAATTGAGCCCTTTCATGCATGAGTCCAAGCCAAAGATTGAAAAATATGCCAACCAGTCAAAGTGGTTAGAAAACACCTTAATGGATATGGAGAAATAGATGGATACTAGTTCCATTCTACATAATCTAGCCCTACAGGACAGAAATGCAAAAAGGACTAGGAAAGAAGGTTCTTGCTCAAGCAAAGATACAACAGATGACAAATTTGAAATTATGTATAGGAAGAAGCCCAAGTTAAATCCTGTAAATGGGCAAGAAGAGATAGTTGAGACAATTGAAATAATTGATACTGACACAGTAGTTAAATAGAATACAGCTCCAGCAGTTTCAGAGGAAACTCATCAACCTTCAACCTGTAATACTTGGATTATTCAAAAGCAGCATAGTATTGAGGTCTCTTCATCAAGCAAACCAGTGGATAAAGAAAACGACATAAAGGATAAATATAAAGAAATCAAGTTAAGAAATGAAGCATTGAAAGTTGAAACCTATGCCCATATTTCAAACAGACTCCTAGTGATCAGAATAGATTACTTTCAGCTTTTAACCTTAAAACAGGGAAAATGCAGATGAAGTTTTTGCAGCCCACAGTACAACATCCTAAGTCATCAGCAGATTACAAAAAGATGAAATTTGAAGTTTTGGCCAAGAATGTTCATCCTATAGATCAAATTGAGTTTCATAAGCAAGACAGAGAAATGATATACTCAACTATGACCAACAAAGCTATGAGTGTACAAAAACTTCAAAATTCTCTAGAGAATATCACAACACAGTTTAAACTAGAGAAGGAATCCTCACAAGGAAATGATAATAGAATTAAATCACTAGAAGACTTGGTTATTGAGATTGGCTATAATCCAAATGACATCAAGGCATCAGAAAAGTTCATAAAAAAGAAGAATGAAGGCATTGTTGCATTGAAGAAGCAGCTAAAATTGCCTCCTTCTAAACATCCACAGACCAAGGAAGTTCTAGAGAATCAAAGCCAAAAATATGAGATGATGGACCTCATTCTCCAATTAAATGCTCAATTAAAACAAATGGAAAATGAGATGGATAAGTTAGTGCACGAGAAACAAGCCAACATGGAAGCAGCTATTGTCACTAATATTCCTACATTTACTACAACAGTTCCTTCTACTTTGGCAACTTCAAAGACCACAACAGCTCTAGTAGCTACAACACTTCCCACTGCATCAACAACTACATCAGCAACAAGTTCAACAACAACAGCAACTCATCCTAGTGATGAAGCAGGTAAATTAATCAAAGCTATGCAGGATATGTCCATCCAAACCAATGAAATAAATAGATTTAAGGAACAAATAAAAGGTCTAGAGGATGAAAAAATGTTGGCAAAAATCATACATAAAAATGAAACACAAAAGTCAAACAGATTGACTAAGAGAATAAAGAAGTTAGAGAGATAATTGACATTGAAGGAACCACTTGCCCAAGCAAAGCAACAACTATGGTTCAATATAATTAACTCTGTTAATGATATTTGGCCTTCTATACAGGGGATATTTGAGCAAAATGATTTAGTCAAAGAAGCTGGTGAGGCAATTCAAAGGGTAAGAGCCAAACTTGGGAATAAGCCAGAAGAAGCCTCAAGAATAATCAAGTTCCTTAACTCAAAGAACAAGTATGAATTGCAGGAGCTTGGAATAGCTAACAGAACTGAGACCATACTAGAAGTAAAGAAGGTAATCACCAAGAGGAACTTGATGATACAACTTGAGGATAAATGAAAAACAATGGTGCTAGCAATAGCCAGGTTTATGGTGAAATTTGATTCTTTGAGGCAGAAAGGTTTGCCTAATCCATTGGTGGTTAACAACAGGTTGATGGCACATGAATACTATGATAAGAAAATCAGAGAAGTGGCAAAGCAACAAGCCAACAATTCCTCCATGAAAGGGATTCCTAGGGAAAATTTTCTTTATCAGACTTTTGAGAACCTCTTTTACCTCCAACATGAGGTAAAACATCTCTTTATAAACAAGCCTAATTTTGCAAAATACACAGAAACTAATAAAATCTACAGAAGAATGGTAAATATTAAATTACCAGATGCAGAGTCTTGGGAAAAGTTGAATGATTTACTATGAAGATGAAAGGTAAAACAGAGCAGTCAAGAGCAGTAAAGGTAAAACAGTAAAGAGTAACAGAGTTTAAAGATGAAATAGTATCACTAAAAAGGCAGTATAAGATATAGTCAACGAGAAAGAAATCAGCAAGAGAGAAAAAGCAGCATAATATCAAAGAAAAGACAACAGAAAACAATAAAAGAGGGATAGCTTGCATTAGTTACATATCTGTCTCTATCTTCTTGCATGAAGATATTTATTTTTCCTTGAATAATGCCTAAAACATTTTAGGATATTTTGTAATAGTTTTTTGTATAAATACTTCATAATTTGAAGTATTAGGCGTGGATTGTTGAACATTTATATAGTTATATTGATCTAAAACATGAGGGTTTATTGTAACATTTTAAAGTCAACAGATTGGACTAAGTAATAAAGGCATTGCATTACAAGATTCATGTGTTGGGCCACTTCAGTGAAGTATCTTTCATTTGTTAAATCGTTATTTTATTAAGTATTTCACATACTTACATGTTTTCCATTTTGAATGAAATAACTGGAATGTTACTACAAAATTTGTTTAAGTACACTCTGCCTTGAACAATTATTCATTTTGATGTTTTCTTTTGATATCCAGATAAGGGAATTCTTCATTGCTCCCTAGATTTGATTGATCTCTTTCATTTCCCTCATTATACAGTTTGAGGACTCTTTAACTACTCCTTGACCCCGATTGAAAAACCACTTCAACATCCAACCTACAAGATCTGAATTTACTCAGCTACCTTGCCCTATGAACACTTTCTTTAGAGCTCAATTCAATCTTGTTTTCTTGACATTTGGACTCCATGGCCCACTGGTAAAGAGACATTCATCTATCCCTCTAAATCAATGTTTCCGCCACCAAATCAAATCAAAACCCAACCAAGCTTAAATAACTAGCCTAAAATCAATTAATCCAACAAATTTAAATCATTAAGAGAGAGTCCTCTCTGGGCATTAGGAAGGCTAGATCCTGATCTCAAAAGTAGGTTTGTTGTTACCTCTATTATTTCTTTAAACACAACATGACAACCCTAGGGAAATTTTAGAGTGATAACATAGCCTACAATCAACTGCGGTCAACCCATAAAATTAAACCCTAGGTCTCAGCCGCATAGAGAGGGATCACGCATATGGCTAAAATGTTCATGTCGAGCGCAGAGGCTTGTATGCATGTGACTACAACCAAAAATTTCTTATGGTAACCACGTAGCTACAGGCAAAAACCCTAATAAATACGTGTGAGCTTTAGGCCTTGTAATTTCAGACTTGACTTGTGTTTATAGCCATCCAAGAGTGTCCAATTTCTCTTTAGGGTAGACCTGTCCTTTTGTGCACATGTGGGTTTCCACATTAAAAATATATTTTTCTTCAACGAAATTAAATTCTTCCAATAGCTAGAAGGGGCCTTTCTTGATGAGGAAGGTTGTCCAAAGGAGGGAATTTGTCCCTGAGTTACAAAATTAACATTTGTTATGATACGGTTATAGTTAATTTACTAATTTTTGTCTTCGAATAACACTCAATGATGAGTAACAATTAGGGAGGATCGACCAAATCCAATTACATGCATCAACTTAAAATCAATATTAAGTAAATAATTTGTTTGTGTTATTCTTGACCAATGACCACTACCCTAATTTGACTATGCTATGTTGTGTCGTGTAGGTGGTATCGACATTGACACGAGACATGTATAACCCAAGGTTGGCAGGGATGATGTACTAGAGTCCAACGTGAACATATTCCATGACTCAAGATGGGGTAGAGGGTAGGACTCACCATGGAATCTTGAGGGTGGATAAAATTATCCGAGTGATGTTTTTGTGATCTCTGTTTTTTTTAATTGTTTTATTCAAATATCTAATTGAAAGTTTCATGGTGGGTATAACAAAGTATCCCCTTTTTGGATGTCAATTAAGATGCTAGTAAAATAATGTTAATTAGCCATCAATAGTTTTGTCTTTATTCTTTTCTATAGTAATTCAGATGCAAGGTTTTTTTACGGTCTATTGTAAGACTTTCAAAGGAAGTAAGGTCCAATAGATTAAATCTTTACATATACCTTTTTGGTTTATCAATTTATTGATGGTGATCAAGTTATAGAACAATATTTGTTTTACAATGAACTTTTATAGTGTGTATATTTTTTTGTGAGTTCCATTGTTTCCTTTCAACAATGTATATTACAACCTTCTTCCCAAATTTCCAATTCTAAGTCGGTATTGTTGGGATTCCTTTGGGTTTCAATTTATCAAAGTCTCTAATAGTCTTCGTTTTTCACATTGAATGCGTCCAGATTGTAGTGGTTGATTGCCTTGTGACTTTGTTCTAAATTGTAACCATGTTTACTTCAAAGTAATTTTGAATGTGACTAGCTTCTTATCTATCTTAGGAAACCCCTCAATTTTTAATCAACTCTTGAATGTCACTGTAAGTATATCTACTCTAGATGAAAAATGCATCAACTATTGTAGATCTTTGTAGGAATTACTTATTTAGAACTACTTAAAATAGATTGCAAACTCATTGTTTGTGGTGTCTTGACCGAATCTGATATAAAGAGCCTCAATTAATGGACAAAGTATCCATCTTATGAAATTTCTCATCCTTTAATCAAATTTTGAAAGTTATTGTAAATATATCTACTCTCTATAAAAAATGCATCAACCATTGTAGATTTCTCTAGTAATTGTCTATTTAGAATACTTATTGTTTGTAGTGTTTCGACCAAATCCAATATAAGTAGCCTAGTTAATGGAAAAAGTTATTAAGTATGAACGTTCAAATTTTTATGGGTGGAAACTCTTTTTGAAATTTGATAAAAAAAATGAATTTGGCTTCTAGAATTTTTCTCATGATTAATAATCTAATTTTTATTTTGTGCTTCATAATCATGTTTTTTCTTTGGGGGGGTGGGGTGTTGGGTGGGGGGGGTGGAGTCAAGAGGGGAATCAAGTTTTATTTTTTTAGTACATTAGTTGTCTTGGGTGAGGTATAGTTTTCATTAGGTATCTTATGAGAAGGGGTGTAGAGGGGTTGAGGAAGGAAGTCACTTTTGGGGATTAAACTATCCCAAGGGGTGTTCCAAGCTCCTAGTGATAACATCTCATTCGTGGGTAGTTAGCTCTTCCATCCAATAGATTAAGTGGTCCCAACATCCATTCAACCTAATTACAAAAAAAATGTTGTTTTTTCTCCCTTTGGGCTACCTCCTCATAAGCAAAAGAAATAATAGTAATACAAAAATATGTTTTCTCTTATGACATGCTTATGTAATATATATCATGTTATTTTGTCTTTTGGTGATGACAATATTTGTCATTTTTTTCGAGACATGAACAACATTTGATATACAACAAATAATTATATAATATAAATATTTTATACCTATACTATGTTTTATGACATATTTTAGTCTAAAATCAAGCAGTATCATTCTTTACGTAAGCCAACCCACAACAAAGCATTCTTGATGTAAAGTTGCTTTACTCTCCTTTACTCTACCTATTTTTAATTTAACATAAACCAATCATTCTTCTCATTTGTTTTAAGTTCAAAATTATAACAATATTTGCAAAGTAAGCCCCAATGCATGGTCTTTCCTATGAGGGACTGTGTACAATTTTTTTGAACAAGACACAATCAAGTATTTTTAATCTTTGACAATTAATTTGGTTGTTGAGAAATTTGATTAAAAATAGTTATATATTTTAAAGAAAATATATTTATCATTATTAATTATAAAGGTATAATAAGATTCACCATTCAATAAGTCATTTGTGTCTTATGGCCATTTTGTTTTTGTTCTTATTGTAAATATGTGAACTTTTTTAACATAACTATATTATTGAATGATTTTTTTTTAATCAAAATTTTATTGGTGAAAGGTTAATTTATTATCAAAATATCATTCTTGAAAGGAAAAAATTTAAACATAACGTCTCCTAAAAGTCAAAATAAAGATAAAAAAAAATAATAATGATAATAATTGATAGCAGAAATTCAAATTCCAACTATTACAGTAGATACAACTACTATTTCATAAATACTATAAAAAATCAATTACTATATACCAGAGCCAACGACTACTATTTCATAAATGCTAAAAATACCATTTATAACATATTTTTTGAAAACTTGAACTCATGCCATTAAAAAACAAATAATTCCCCAAACCAAATTCACCAAACCATTTAAATTAAAATTATTTGAAAATAGCATCCAAACATCATTTTGAAATTTATAAAATACTAAGTTGAAGAGCATCTTGGTAGAAAGGTTTGTTTTGTCCAGACGCCTTTGTTAGCCTAGTCCTCTTCTCACAGCACGGAGATTTCCGCAACTTGATATGGACAAGAATAATGGCGGTGCAAGGATTGGAACCCGTAACCACTTGACCGCAACGACGAAATAAATGGCGGAGACTAAGACATGAACGGCCGGTTAGATGAATTTCAATGTTATTGACTTATTTAGTTAGTTGGTGACTGAACGACCGGTGGTTTGGTGCATGGAGAGAGTGGTCCATCCGTATGTTAAGTAGGTGACGGCGTGCTATCCGTAATGATTATCTATTTCATTTTTAGTTTGTGTAGTTTAATGCCGCGGAGGAGTTGTTTGGAAAGTGTTATATTTAGAAAAAATCCGCCCAGGATTTTTTTAATTTAGATTATAGATTTTGAAAATAAACAAGAGATACATAATAGTTATTATTTTTCGCTTGAT
>APFE030224194.1:0-20845 GCA_000404065.3 Pinus taeda | reverse complement strand
AAAATATTAACTAAAAATGGTCAAATAATAGTTTTTTTTATGAATTTCATGTCAAAAAAATAATAATAACAATTTTTCTTTTTCAAAAAATAATAATTAACTTAAAAATCAATGCGAAAATCACAAATTACAAATATTGAACACCAACTTTAATTCATTGATTATTCTTTTCATGAAATGTCAGAGTCAAAACATTGCAAAGCTTGATTTCCAGGTATAACTTAAATTTAATCAACAATGTCACGTAATCCAAACTCTTCGTCCTCTAGAGTTTCATCACTGTCATCTTCCACAATATTTTTTGCTTCCTTTTGCGCAATTTCCTCTTCTAATGGGTCTTTGATGTCTGCAAATCTCCCAATATATGTCTTTCCAAACATTCCATGTAATGGTGGTTGGGGTTCCTTTGCCTTTTTTGCCACACGTGATTCATTAAAGTCCCTTTTCCTCAACCCAATTTCTTGCATTTCATCTGGAAGAAATTGAAGAGCATTAATACTAAGAGGGGGGTTTCGATTAGTCTTGAAGAAGACTTAAAAAAATAATGTGAATTTATAATTTCATTTACTTGGAAACAATTCCTTTGAAAATTCCATAACATATTATGTAAATAGCAACATAAATCAACACATAAACCATGCAACAAAAACATAGGTAGCATACACATAGGTTTTAAGGAAAAACCCATAAAGGGAGTAAATCACAAATATTGATTTTTCAGATGTAGATCAAATGCCACCACTCTCATTACATCATTTATTTTTGTAGGAACACATTCCTAGGAAGAACCATCTCCATAATTTGTTTTATTGGCCCCAACTAGCAAGAAGCACCAAGTCCCTATTAGTTTTACTAGCACCAATGAGAAAGAGGCACCAAATCCCTCTTTGATAAATATTTGATTAGCTTACAAGACATACCAAGTACTTTATTTTTCCAGCACCTAGTTGCTAGAGGCACTAACATCCAAGCTATTCCTCAAACGCCCACTTAGATGGAAGAACTAACATTCTTATGTGTAGGCCTCAACATGGTGAACCTATAGGTAACTATTTCATATGTTTTTCATACTATATCTATAGATGCCTTATTTATATGCATTTCTCTCAGCTATGGCTCTTACTAAGACTGAGACATAGCCTCAATCATCTCTCAGCCCTATGATATCCTGTGTAGCCTTCTCTCTACTTAGCCCACTTAACTAGTGTCCTTCTCTTCTCTTAAAACACATAGAAAAACATTACCCCCATTGTCTCTCTTAGTCCACCCACATTTTGTTCATCTTTTCTATCTACAAATGGCTCTGTTCCCAGTCTTCACTACAATGATTATGGACTAGAGGTGGATTTATTTTACTCTTACTGTGCATGATTGTGCACTTTAGTATAGCTCACCTTGCCCAAAATTGAACTTCATTTACCAACGATTATCCTCATTAATTGTCACATAGCTCTAGAATTATTTTTCAACCACCTAAATGAGCCGTCAAACTGTCTTTAATTCGCCAAAGCCATATTTTGCACTCTATTTCAATATTTGATCTTAAATGAGATAACTATAACTCAATAATGGGATAACCAACCATTTCCATGATAGGTCTCATCTTTCATAGTCTCTACAATTGAATTACCATGAACATTGAATCACAATTAATACTCCCATAAAGAAATCCTCTCAAATGCATCAACCAAGAATTTGTGATTTCCTTGTTCATCAATTGATCTATCCTTTTATAATTGTTGCACACCAATACTTATAGCAAATTAACCTGTAGCTTCTCCTCTTGGTAAATATTTCTTTATCCCACCTTCGAAGGCTCAACCATTGCAACAACCATCCTGTGCTTCAACATATCATTTATATGTTTACTAGACTCTAACACCAAGTTCTCTTATTCAGAACTAGTTATCATGCAAAACTTCAGTTTTGATTGTAGCTTAACCTGAAGATATTATTGTTATCTAGGAAGTATAGCAAAATATGTTATTGTTATCTAAGAAGGATAGCAACATAGAAGAGAATTATGGAACTCAAGTTTTGGAAACGAGGTAATTTATTTTCATGGATATGAATTGTTTTGCATATATTTTGTAATAAAATTGGCTTTTAAGTTTGTCAAAATGGTTTTAAGTATTTAAATAATGTGTTATATTTTAAATTTGTATTAACTTTTAATTAGTAGATAGATTTTAAATTTTATATTTGTAATTGATTTAAAATAAATTATAAAAATTATGTTATATAGACATTTTAATAGAAAAGCCCTAATAATAAATTTATATTTATTAAAAAATAGTAATAATAATATATGTTTATGATACATTATAAATAAGGAGTTGGTATAACTATTTAATTGTATGACTAGTTGACAAATTTTGGAATTTTATGAGTTTATTGTTTTTTCTTAATTACTATATTAAAAATGAGTGAAAAATTTTAAGAATAAAAAGAAATGTTGTTTTTAATAAAAATATTATATGACTGAATTATGAAAAAGTGATTCATTAATTCATTTACTTTTAAATATAAGAAATTGTCATAAACTAAACTATTAAAGTTAAGATTATATGATGTGTTAAATTTTTTTCATTATCTATATAAAAAATTCATGTTTTTTAATTTTCAAATGAAATCTATATTTGACTTGTACATTTTAATATATATTAAAAAATAAATTTTAAAAAAACTGTGATATTTTTAATTACACTTATTTAAGATAACTTTGTTCCGGTTCCTAATTTAGAATTCAATATACAATTTTAAAGTAAAATAAAACAACATACAATTTGGTCCATATGGGGTAGCTCAAGCGGCAAGGGCCGTGGAAATGAAGTCTCACCGAACCGGAAGTCTTGGGTTCAAATCTTGGGCTACCCTTCCCCCGTAGAGGGGTACATTATGGACATGTAAATCAGAGAGTCTCGCCCCAGCTTACAAAAAAAAAAAAAAAAATCTTATTTTATTTATTAATATGTTTTTATTGTAACTATTATTTTGTATTTGTATTAATTTTAATTATGTTGAATAAAAAATGGGATCAGTGTTTCAACAATGTTTCACATCCTAATGATGAATCACCGTTGCTGACTCGAAACGTTGATTATAAACAAACCTAATGCAATGTATCTGGAAGATATGCTACACAATCATATATTAGTTTGAATCTATGTATAGTCAAATGTTTATGAGAATTTCTATATGTTGATAGAATGGTTGGTACCTTTTCATCCTAGTTGTCTCTATTGATTCCACATATTCTTGTGTCTTTTATGGAATTTTTTTTAAATGACTCTATCCCACCATTTTCTTGTGGGTGTTAATATTTTGTCTGTCTATGTTCAACCATTAATTTTTACAACATCATTTTAATTGTAGCATTAATAAAATGTGTGCCCAGATTATTGATAAGAGTTAAGGGACATCCAAATCATGTCACAATATTTTGGTAGATGAATTTGGTTGCTACTTCTTTAGTTAAATACTAAATCTTGGGCTACCCTTCCCCCGTAGAGGGGTACATTATGGACATGTAAATCAGAGAGTCTCGCCCCAGCTTACAAAAAAAAAAAAAAAAATCTTATTTTATTTATTAATATGTTTTTATTGTAACTATTATTTTGTATTTGTATTAATTTTAATTATGTTGAATAAAAAATGGGATCAGTGTTTCAACAATGTTTCACATCCTAATGATGAATCACCGTTGCTGACTCGAAACGTTGATTATAAACAAACCTAATGCAATGTCTCTGGAAGATATGCTACACAATCATATATTAGTTTGAATCTATGTATAGTCAAATGTTTATGAGAATTTCTATATGTTGATAGAATGGTTGGTACCTTTTCATCCTAGTTGTCTCTATTGATTCCACATATTCTTGTGTCTTTTATGGAATTTTTTTTAAATGACTCTATCCCACCATTTTCTTGTGGGTGTTAATATTTTGTCTGTCTATGTTCAACCATTAATTTTTACAACATCATTTTAATTGTAGCATTAATAAAATGTTTGCCCAGATTATTGATAAGAGTTAAGGGACATCCAAATCATGTCACAATATTTTGGTAGATGAATTTGGTTGCTACTTCTTTAGTTAAATACTAAATTGGTTTAGCCACTACCCGCTTCATTAGATATTCAAATGTAGTAATTATATATTTGGCGCCAATGCTCTTAGATATTTGTGGAAAGGGCTTGAAAAATTCAATGGCCCAAATCTCAAAGCGAAGACTAGGGGTAATTGACTATAGCGGCATTTCATTCTTCCAAAGAGATCAATCTATTCTCAAACATATGTCACATTTATGGACTTTAATTTGACAATCTCGAAATAGTGTAGGACAATGTAACCCTTCATGAAGGATCTTTCACATTTTCGTATCACTTTGGAGATGTCTGCCTACTATCCATTTATGGGATTCTTTGATTATACCTTATCTGAAATTCTCTAAAGCACATCGACGAAGTACCTCATCCACCCCCAATTTGTATAATTTTCCATTAATTAGTGTGAAAGGAGCTTCTTTCATTGTTACGACTTTCTTATTTTTCTCAAATAGTTAATTACGTCGTAAGGCATTTCCTTTTGAAATGAATTGCCTAGGCCGCCACTGTGTCCTATTGTTGACCGTAGATTTGTAGTGTTAAACGATTAAATGAAGTATGATCGTTGATCACTGATCCAAAACCGAAAAAGTTAATGAAGCAGGACGGACGGACCCCAGCCAGCCAGCGAGCCATTCGTTTCAGCCGACATGTGCTGGGGTTAATTTTTGCCTACACGGGGTTATGGCAAAGAATTCAAGTTAAAAGGCGGTAGTGAAGAGGAAGCCCAGCGAAGTCTGTTCGCTTGCCCGTGTTCGATCCTCGCTCCCTCCTCTTCTCTATTGCCCGTCTTGTCTCCGGATTTTTTATTCATTTCTTTGGTCCTGTTTTCAACATGGCGTACCGACTTCTTTCTGCGCACAAATTATCTTCTCTGCTGACTGTCATCAAAATTTCTCATGCCCAGTATGTAGTTCCTTATTCTCTAAGAAAGAACAAAAATGAAGTCTATATTGTATAATTTTTTGGATAAATCCTCTGCTTGGTGAGATTAGGGCGGTATTTTTAGGGTCTTGTAGAGTGCATAACCACAAGGAAATGAGGTTTAGCTGTTGTATGTTGTTTTTTATTCTGCAGTCAAAATATGGTAGCGGCGGCCGAAGCGATGAGAGCACGAGAAGTAGTGGCGCGGGAGTTTCTAGAGGGGAGTAAAGAAGGCAGAGGTGGAGAGAATACAAAGAGAACAGGGTTCTGGATGAGGGATCCGCCCACGGGGAACTGGATTCCGGAGGATCATTTCGGCGAGACCGACATTGCAGAGCTGAGGCAGAAACTCCTCTCCACCAAGAAATAGACAAATAGGCACTATAAAACTAGCTTAATATTAACATTAGGCTTAGAGGTGCCAAAAAGTAGACAAATAGGCATTTAAAAGACTAGCGTAGTGTTAACATTAGGCTTAGAGGTGCCGGAAAGAGACTGGCCAGAGGCACATCTTCTGAGACTTCTTACACTTGCTCACAGTTCTTGCTTCTTACACTTCTCACAGTTCTTGCAACTGTAAAGTTCTTTAGATAAATAAATATATTTATGTGCTCACCATTCTAAGTACTTAAATAAACGACTAACTCTGAGTCTGATTTCCCCTATACTATTCATTTTATCCCAGGATCTGCTATCAGAAAATGATTTATGTGAGTTTTTGCCTGTTTATTTTTTTTGGATTTTTGCTGTTTTATCTTTTATTTATTTTCTGAAATTCAGGTTTACTTGGAGTTGTGTTGCTTTCGGATTTCAATATTATATTTTGAATTTTGTTTAAAGAAACAAATTAAATCTGTTTTTTAAATTATTTAATTTTTTAAAATTAAAATAATTTTAGGTTATTTTTTTTTTTTTAATTAAGTTGAATTTAGGTGGAATTAACTTTTTCTTATTATCAGAATTGTGAGAGGTTATTGTAAAACTAATTTTAACTTGCACATGACTCGCAGGCTCAATTCCTATTTAAATTTATAATATGATACCGACTAAACCCCATAAAACCCGCATAACAACCAGATTCATATTTATAATTATGGATTATTGTGTGATTTATTTATAAAGTAAGTTTTTAGTGAGATTTTTTGGAATTTTTTTTGTTTTATTTTCCTAAAATCTGACAGGAATTTATTGAAATTACAATTTTGATAGGTAACTTCTAAACAATCAAAGTGTCTTTCTAAAAAACCAATTTAAATAGCACAAATCAAAATTTCACCAAAAAATTTTCAACCAAACAAAAAAAATCCAAAAAATCACTAAAAACACCTCTATTTATTTATATATACTTATAATTTCTGCTTGTATAAATTTTATTTAATCTATTATTTTAAATATTTTATTTTTAAATTAATTTGTTTTTTTTTAATAGATGTTTCTGAAAGAAGATTTATGTTTAGATTCCTAGTTTTTTAATTTTTTAGTTTAACTCTCTACAGATTTAAGTCGAGGGATTTTAGTTATTTTAATATTTTCTTATTATTGGATCTCAAACTATTTAAATAAATTGAATTACATTTTGCTCTCACATTAATGATGCGCACTTGGGAACACGTTATCTCTATAAAAATATAGTTGATTTTATTTCCACTTCTCCACATTTTTATTTTGAAGTGTGGGTTTTCTAATATAGATAATTAAGATCATAAATATGCATATGATATCGTCTCTTCATGAGATAGAAGCGATATATTCCATAAGATGTGTACTTCGTGCTCGTAGAAGTGAGGTATCTGCGTAACGTTGTTTGTTTTCCAAGGTTGTTTATCAGAATGTTTCAATACATACATGTGAATCTAATTTGGTATCTATTTATCAATAGATACATGTGAATCTAATTTAAGATGTATTTATTAGGAGATCAAAAATAGAGTTTATAGATGTATTTTTTTAAAATTCTATTTATATTGGATTTTTTTTGTAATGAGAATTTTTGTATTAAAAAAATTTGCTACTAGAACATGCTGCTAAAGCAGTATATAGGAATGAAGGTTACAATTTTTGTATTAAAAAAATTGTTATTAGAACATGTTAAAAATTCTTCAATAAATGTAAAAGGAAGAGGACAAAAAAACCATACTTTTCTTGACAAAAAGAGAGTAGGGGATTCAAGACTAGATCTACTGAAAATTAAATACATTGTTTTTTGAGTACATGAATAGATTCTTACAAATTGCTTGCACAAGGTAATATAAAAATAAAACATTTCTAGAATTTAAGTGAAACCATCTTTTTACTAGATATGTAGGAAGATCAAGACACTAAATTTTGGAGATTTCTTACTTTGATATTTTCTATATTTTATTAATGGTTAATAACATTGATTAATTTTTAGAACATTTGAAAAAAAAAGATTACATATTTTTCTTCTTTACTTCTTACTTCTTTTCTAAAAGACTGTTTTTGTCCTTTCCTTAGGTGAAACCTCTTTCTCAACAGGTGAATTGATGATCTCTGATTGCATTAGATCTAGAACTGCCTGATCAAAATGGGCTATTGAATTAATCATTCAACCTTGACTTCTGCTTGTGTATAGTGCATAATTCCAAATCGATTTCTAGAGGGAGAATCGCACTGCCTAATCGAAATGGGGTATTGAGTTAATCATTCAACCTTGACCTCTGCTTATGTAGAGTGCAAAATTCCAAATTTATTACTGGAGGGAGAATGTTGGTGAGACTCAAATCTATTAGAATGAGGCCTTTTGTGTTTCCTTGGAATTTATTTGAATGTTCATTTCTATTTATTAATTTGAGAAGATGACGATGAAATAGAAAGAAGTTGAGATATTGTAGTATTTGGACAAATTTTTGTAAAACACATACTTATCCCAAAAATTACATTTGAAAGGAACTTGCTCATAATCTAGAACCTGAAGATGACTTGGACACTCCAAGTCAATGAAATTACCTTTGGGAGTTTTGCAAAATACATTTCAACACAAATTTTGGCATGCTAGAAGTCGTATTCCTTGGACAGTAAACTAGTAATATGGCAGGTCAAATTACTTTTGGGAGTTTTGCAATATACATTTTTAACACAAATTTTGGCACATGAGAATTTATATTCCTTAGAATGTAAACTAGTAATATAGCAGGCCAATTTGTCGATAGATTTAAAAATACCAAAAAAAAGGGGAAGATATGAAACGGGGAAGATATGACAATTTGATCCCAGCAGGCGTAGAAAATTTCTATGTTAGGATTAAAATTCAAAGTCAAATAGATGAGAAACATTTTCCTAGAGTCTATGATGTAAGGCTCAGATCTGAACATTAGATCTCTGTCCTCACATTCAACAATAAAAGCATGATATCACAATAAAAGCATGATATATTTTTCCACAGTACTGAGTACCAATGAGTTCATGATCTACCTAATTGTTAGAAATCTGTTTTAAAATAGAAGTATAATAAGGGCAAAGGTGGATAACCTTACCCATCAACCCTTTTTTCCTTGAGAATTTTAACATTCTCGTTGACCGCACAAGAAAATTCCAAATTAAGAGAAGGAATTCTGCCGACTCCTTTTACAAAGCTACTTAGGTGAATCACTGAACCATGGGGCAGTCAAAGGCCACCAAGCAAAGAACTCTTTAAATCAACAACTTTGAATTGCGGGCTAATTCTTAAAACTCGACCATCAACCAGTAAGGACACAACAAAAAACACAAATCAACAAAAACGAAACTTGCAAACATAATAATTGCTCAGTCATGGAAAAGGAGTCCTGGAATGAGCGAAAGGCGGCAACTGAGCTAGCAAACAGAAATTGCAAATTCCTCCAGCAGCTAAGGGTGATGGTTAGGATTACCCTAGCCGCTCAGTTGGGCTCTTTTTTTCATTTTTTGGTATAGGTGCTTATCAGATCCTCCCCAGGTTAACATGGATGTATTCTAATGGATTTTAATGATGTAGTTGGAACTACAATTAACTTTTTCTGTGCAATAAGTAAAACAAGTGCTGCATGCAGCCGGTAGTCCCTGCCGTCAAGCACAAATGAAGCCATTTTCTGATTTGTGCTTCAGTCTTATCATTGTGATTTGGATGAAGAAAGGCCACTTCACCTGAACCCCATGTCAAATCGGGTTTTATTTCTAATAGAGTGATTTGGTCCCCTGACATTTCATTAGAGAAATGTTTAAATGATACCTAAGGGAAGGATGCTCCAAGACAATCATTGCCCACCTCATAAGCATGCCTATATAATATATGCATACCCAACCATATCTAATATCCACGCATGGTTGAAGGAATTGTGTGACTGAAATTTCAATTCACTACACAGATTTCTCAGGGGGTCAATGAAATGATCCAGTTATTCCAAACTCTTCTCTTCAATAAATTGAAAGAAGCAAATAGCTTGCTATAAGTGAAATTTAGAAGCAGGCCTGGTGCTGGATATTGTCCTATGGAGTGAGGAATACATAGTGGTTGTCCCTGCCAATTTGATAAGAGAATCAAGAAGTTTGATAGGAGATATACCTATTGTATTTTGTACGAGATATACCTATTGTATTTTGTATTCTAAGATAGAGAGAAGGTATATTCGATATTCAAAAATAAAGAGAAGGTTATTGTATTTTGTTATTCTAAGATAAGCAAACTTAAATAGTAAATTGGTGAAATTGCAAACTGAAATAGTAAATTTTAAATTGGTGAAACCAGCCCACTGAAATAGTAAATTGTAAATTAGTGAAACCAGCCCACTATAGATTATTCTCGGGTGCACTTTGAAGTGTTCAAAAGTAAGATCAGTGTACAGATTTAAGGCTTCCAAATGAATTTGATTGTCAAGATTAACTTTTGTGAAGAATAACCTTTTGTGATTCACATCGACCAGTGTACTAATTGAAGGCTTTCCAATGACTTTTTGTGATTCACATGGACCACATGGACAAGTGTACTGATTTAAGGCTTTCCAATGAATGCTATTGCATAGAATAGATTAATTTTTGTATAGAGTAACTTTTGTGATTTACATAATTTTTAAATTTTTAAAATTTTTTCAATATTTATTTTGTGATTCACATAATTTTGAATTTTTTGAATGCTATTGCATAGATTAACTTTTGTATAGATTAACTTTTGTGATTTACATAATGCCACACCCAGTTTCCTCTATATAACACATGAAATCTAATATTTCATAATGCCATGCAGAGTGAAGAGTTAAAGATTTTAGATCTAAATAGGGATACATAAGCAAATGGTTTATGACAAGAATTCAAAATTGTCTATCTCAAAATGCATTTTATGACAAGTAATAAAAAAAAAAAAAACTGATTTTAAAGACTCTAAAATTTAGCATTGTGCAAAGAGAATAATAGCAAAACATAGTAAAAGAATTATCTGTCTCACATTTTTAGAAATTTGATAGCAAAACATTTTATTGGAGGGAAGTCTAATTCTGGATAGATCCAAACAATCTGTATTCGAACTTTACACAAATAATCAACAATCAGCAAAGATGTTGATGTTCAAAAGATAGTGTTTAAGAAATTTAAAGGGGTTGAAACAATGATTAAAGTTGAAACAATGATTAAATCAAGAATAAACCCTCCATTAATACTATAAACCTAATTTTAACAACACTATATATTTACATTTACTGGTAGAAGACCACAACTTCACGCTATTTCAATGATTCACAACACACATAGAGCTGACATCGGCCCTGAAGAATGATATAAATATTTTGTATGGGTTTTTCCAAGAAATATATTGCATATAATATATCCCAATATTATACAGAAATAATCAGACTCCTCTCCTAAGCATTTCTTGGTAGCACTCCAGCGATCGTAGTCACTCCATTTCCCATTTATGATGGCACTTGGCAATGAATTCTTCTGCTAATTTGTCAACATCCCAGTCCCCCAAATTGATCAATGTTTTTTCTCACGTTATCTGTGTTGCTAATTTGACCCGCGTGATTACCAACACCAGCACTGGTCTCTTTATTTACATCTCTTGGTTCCTCATTCTTCCGCTAATCTGTCAACATCCCCATCCCCCAAATTGATCAGTGTTTTTTCTCACATTATCTGCGTTGCTAATTTGACCTGCGTGATCACCAATGTCAGCACTGGTCTACTTATTTACATCTCTTGTTTCCCCTATTCTTTGTACTGTAATTACTTATGGTTTTACTAAAGAAGAAAACGATGGAATTGCCTTTCAATTGGAAAATTTTAATGTAGAAGAGATTGATAATGTCAAACAATGGTGCTCCTAACAAGAAATTTATTGAAGGCAGATGAATGCTAATGCTCTGCTTGTCAGGGAGAGTTGTGCGCGCAGTTATATATCCGTCTTGGAATGAAATATTAATGGTGACGAACGTTATAAATAGATAGAGATATGAATGAAATCTTAATGACAACGAAATCTGTAAAATAGACAGAGATTGTTTACTAGGTATATATGTAATTAATTTCTATTTTATTGTTATTAGTCGGAATATATACAAAGAGGCTAATGTGTCAATTAATTAATCATATTTTATAATATGTTAACACCTGTTAAACCATGAAAAGTGAGAACAAAAGAGTACTCTATACCTAATTTCTTCCATCGAACTCTTCAACTACTAATCAACCACCTTTTTTATATTTCCAATGCCAATGAATATTTTCTAATGAATTTGCCACAACATATGAACACTGGGAAAAATATTCAAGTTATTTAGGTAACACATAGAACTGCATTTATAGGTTGAAATCTAAGGCAAGCACGATTTTGATATCCAGTGAATAATATTTTTTGGTGAGTTTGTTGTAGGTTGAAATCAGAAGAAACCATGATTTTCATATCCAGCTATATTTTCTGGTGAGTTTGTTGTGATGAGGAATTATATAGAGAACAGGGGATGCAGCCTGTGCCTAATGGAATTATATAGGGAACAGGGGATGCAGCCTGTGCCTAATGTGCGTCCAGGAATTGCCATATGAGTGCCTAATGTGCGTCCAGGACTTGCCATATGAGCTATAGGGTACACTAGAGACGAAACACATTTTGAGATTGAGATTCATAATTCTGAAGCCAGAGAGAGGTCGTCAAACTAGTTGCCTTAAACATAGCTTCAATCCAACTATCTCAGGCACATTGGGGACTGGGGGAGAGGATTAATTAGCTGCTTCTGTTGAGAGAGGGGGTAAACCTACAACAACCCAATGCTTTCTGATTCAGTTTTCAAACCAAAAACACATTGTGGAAGCGATGGTCTGGCATCTAGACCGGAAACAACATAGGAATTGCAAGCCGCCACACCAAAATGAAGCGGTTTCATGGTTTTTCATTCCAATTCCTTCCTGTTGACCTTCTTGCTTTTAGTCTCTTAACCACAGATGCTATGGCTTCAATGCCAAATTTCGAAATTACATACGATTGACTATAGGTAAGGTATTTCCCCATATCTATGATCTAGTTAATATCTATGGTAAAATCATGAGCAAAAAGCCAAAATTCCAACTTATTTTGCATTCATAACTCAAGGGGTTTTAATTTTGTTTTTAATGAAAAACAACTTTATGTTTAATATTTCAAGCATATGCATGGGTATATCCAAGGTTTAGAGGGTCCTGATTAAATTCATCAGACAATTACAGGAAAGGACTTCCAATACTACTATTCAAGTCAACATTAAAACTAAATTAGTTTAGTTTTGAACTAACCCTGGAATCGTTCATGGAAACTTTTTAAATTCTTTCTAATATATATACATGGTGAGTAAACCATACATTTTTAGCTTTTCATACCGCCATTGCTTTGTTCCGAATCTTCTCCGTAGATATCTTGATTTTTTCTTCCAAATTCCTCAACGCAACTGGTGACAACATGAAGCCTGCTCATGCCAAACTGCAATCGGAATCTGGCCTCTCTAATGATAAATCAAAAAAAAAATTAAGCACTTCACTTGAAGATGAAAATCCATCACAAATTTTGAGATGAATCAACACAACACGCTCATTCTATGGCTAAAAAGATTAAAATTCAATCAATAAACTAGAAGGCACTGATCGACACTTGTGTATGTGGAATAGGAAATTGAATCCGGCGTGACTGCGAGAGGGAAAATTGAATGGTGCTGAGCATGAGGGAGAATGATTCTATTTTTGTGAACAACCCATTACAGAGCATTGTAGTTGTTCTTGGTGTCATTCATGGCCACTATTATGGTCCTGCTTCCAATCTTGGTTTAAAGTCTATTGATAGGTGTTGGAGAAGGGTCAAGCCTTTGAGATCCATCAATTGCAAGGCACTGGCACTGCGTGACTCTCCAAGATCGAAAGTGACACCATTCAATGTCTGTAGATAGATGAGGCTTAGATATACCCACAGGGCAACATTCAAATCTCCCCCCTAAATTCAAATGTAGCATATATTTGTGCTTCTCTATCCTTGAACGCAAATCGGATACATAGGTCTCATCAACATCCAGAAATTGGAGCTGCTGGAGACCACTAAGGGACTCGGGCAGTTTGTAAATTCCTATCCCGGATACATTCAGGTATTTTAAAAGCTTTAAATTCCCGATAGAATTGGGCAATGATGTGATAGAAGTCCGAGTTAAATCTAACACATTTAGATATTTCATATTATCAAAAAAACTCTCAAAAATTGATGCTAGACAATAATTATGAGATAGAAATAGACTTCGGAGCCCTGGAAACTGGATACCCTTCTCGATTGCAGATATCTCATATTTCATCAACGCAATTCGGCGCAATCCTTGGCAGTCCTCCACCAGTATCCTTTCCAGCTGTCCTCTGGGTTTTAACAAACATTTACTTTGCTCAGAAACTGCTAAATCATGCAGTAGGTCATGCATTTTGCAAATCTTTGCTCGTCCATTCTCGGCAACCTCTGAAACTTCAATCAGGCATCGATGGATAAGTTCCTCCATGTAGGATAGCCCTACATTGTATGAATCTTGTAATTGCATAGAAACAAAACCCTGGGCAATCCATCCATGCACTAAGGATTCTTTATCTATTTGAGTATTCTTAGGAAAGACAGAACAATAAAGAAAACAAGGCTTTAGGTGAGAAGGTAGAGCCTCGTAACTCAACTTCAAAGAGACAAAACTCGATCACTCATGCCATATGCTTCGTGCAGATGAAGAAGGGTCCATTCCCAATCATTAGGAAGTCCGCTTACATGTCTTGCAAAATACGCTCCTATTGTTTTGATTACCAATGGGTTTCCAACACATTTTTCTACTATACTGTGGGCTATCTTGTCGAGCTCCTCTGGACAAGTGTGAAGTGCATCATCTGAGAAAGCGTGGATGCAAAATAGTTTCCAACTCATATCCGAAGATAAACTTATTTTCCGGTGGATTTGAGCCTTAATAGCTTTTGCAACTGCTTCGTCACGCGTTGTCAGCACAACCTTATCTTGGATTCTGGATGGCAAGCCAATGTCATTCCAAGCATCTCTGTCCCACACGTCATCAACTGCAAATAGACAGTGCTTTCCTTCTAAATATCTATCAATTTTCTCTCTAAGCTCCTCCTGGCTTAAGTCTCTCAACTTTTTATCATCTGGCTGTTCGGCCCTATTTTCATCATTTCCCACCGATGGCTTCTTTCTCTCGTTGCACTCAAATTGGTTGACCACGTCATGGAGCACTTCTATGACAACGAATTTCTAAGATACGGCCAACCAAACGCGACAGTCGAAACCTTTATGGACTTCTTCGCTGTTGAAATTGTGTTGGAGCAGAAGAGTTTTCCCCTGCCCTCCCATGCCAACAATGGCGATGACTTGAGGGCCATCTTTTTGTAATATCCATTCAGTAACCACATTAATATCGCCTTCCATGCCTACAGTCTCTGCTTCTCTGAGAAGAGCACTGGATATTTCCCTTTTAACTTCAAATTTATATGCATCCAATGCCTGAGTGCGAGCATTCACTTCGAATACTGACGAAATATATTTGAGATATTTAGTATTCTGCTGGATTTTGTTGAGTTTCTCCTTCAAATTCATAATTTTGCGGTCCATCTGGAAGCAGAAGATCATCTTTCCAAACATGTGATGAGCTGCACCACATCTCTCACTGTGTCCTCTGCCCCACATTTCTGCACCATGTATTCTGCCTCGGCAAGAAAATCCTCAAGACTATCAAGCCATTGGGACACTGAAGTGGAGTTCCTCTTCCCTCCGGCATCCATCAAAAGACTTTTAATGTAAATAAGCTGATCACAAAAGAATTCAAAATCCTCTCTGAAATTAACAATGAGCGATACCTCTTGGAAGAGTTTGTCAGCCACTGTAGAAATAAATTTGTCTATGAGCGCACTAACAACAGCTTCTCCTGCCATGTTTCCTTCGACTCTCGAACCACTCTGTTTTTCTTCACCGTAGTAGCACGGGCTACTCAAGCAAACACGTACCCACGTAGCCTTCGGGACTTCACTCCTCAAGTCCAGTGAGTTGCTTTGCCCTCTACTTCTCTGAAAGTCACAAGATTATATAAGCTTAGCATAATTATTGCTAAAGATTAGTGTGCTTTGTGATTCTATGGTAGCGGCTCCATGGACCTCACTTGGTATTGCAGATTACACCCACAAAACGTTAACGGTGGTCGTTTGGCAGGTGTCAACTATGGTGGTTTGGATGGTGGCAGGTGTAAACAATGGGCAGGTGTAAATGAGAGAGGTAGTCAGCCATGAACTTTGGTTAAAAACACTTGCTCAACCACCATTTTAAAAACTTTGCATTAAAAAACTTGTTAGAAACTCACTTAGGAAACTTTGGATAAAAAACCTGTCCGCCCCAAAATAGCATTGGGGCATAACATCGGGGCACGTGAAGCATGCAATAAGACCTCCAATTCGCAACTTTGGTTATAAATTTCTTACACCGATATTTGCAGAAATAAACTTTGGTTAAACTTTGATAGTGCACAATTTTGTTTGGTAAAAAGACCGGTTAATATATGGTCAACGATCTATCGATCGCTAATATTCCCAGGCAGGGACTAATAAGACAAGTAAGCGTCTTCATATGGCCACCTTGTTGAAGCGAGCGCAAGTAGAACAATCCTTTAATGAGACTCGTTGGTTAACCTACCGAGCTATTCATTTTTCCCCTTTAATCACATCAACAACCTTTCTCCATAAACTTGTCGGCTTTAAGAGATTTCTGAGTAGAAATTTGCCCTTTTTTTTAATAATTTAAATTTAAAAGAATGACAGTTATAGATGAAAATGAAAACAATTGCAGCATGCTACTCATAGAATCTTTTTACTGAAACATTGTTATGCCCAACTTACTCATACCTATTCCTATAGAATTGGCATGTATATTGCCTAAAATACTTGTTTAACCAAAAAGCTACCACAACATAACTAGCACAAAAGATTACAGAGAATTTGGCCCTCAAGGGGCTTCTTCATTCGTGCCAACATAAGAGTCTGCACCGCATGCTTGACTGAGCTCATATTCACATCGAACGAGTCCATCTATTAGCCTCAAACACGAAAAACTCTACAAATGGCTTGTAGGGGTGTTGAATCTCTGAAGTCACTCCTTTTCACATGTTCGACCGAAATGAGAAGAGGTCTAAAGATTTTCCGTAATTCGGCGACCAGAGTATACAGGAAACCCAATTTTTCTCCACCCGCTTATATTTCCTCTTGTGAGCATGCATACAAGCTCCAAAAACATGCTCCCATTCATTAGATGCCAACAATTGGATGGCAGATTCAATTGCACACTGATCCCTAACACAACTTTCTATTGTTGCTTTGTATTTCCAGTCTCCGTACCATCTGGTCCATTTGCAGGATGCATTTGCCAATTCGCATTGAGCCTTATAAACATCGCATTCACGCAAGACACCACACCCTGCTAGACTGGAAATGAACCATGATGGGACCTAAGTCACAGCAGCACTGAGATAGTTCTTCTTCAATGTGTGACCCCTAGAGTGCAATCTGAAACTGATGCCCTTTTCTCGCTGAATCAATAATGTAATGACTGGTGACTTCACTAGACTTCTAGCTTGCTTGATAAAGATCATCAATGCAAAACCCCAAACTCTATCAGAGGAATCCGACTTGAAGGGCTAGCTAATACAATAAACCCAACACCCAAGAACTGGGAAATAAAACCACACACAACAGTGTTCCTCATTATTATACAATTAATAAATCCTATTGTTAGTGAGTATGAATGTTGAATTAAAGGTCTCTGCAGTGGCTTCAACTCCCATTTCTCACTTGCGTACTTGAACTAACAGTCTAACACATGGGGCAACCAGACTTACTTGTGTATATAGTAAGGTTATATCATGGGATGGGAGAGAAGGCCGAGCAGCCCTCGCTGCCGTTTATATGAAATACTCTTCTTAAAATGACCCCGAAATTAGTCCCCGACTCTGCCCTTGAATTGAGACCCCCATATTGGCCGCGAAATGTTTATATCAATGTGGAAAAATTCGAAGTCGAAATTACGGAAAGGGTCCAAAAGTTGAGTTTATATCAATGTGGAAAAAGTTGAAGTCGGAATTATCGGAATTATCAATGTGGAAAAAGTCGAAGTCGGAATTACGGCAAGGGTCCAAAAGTTGAAAAACTTGTTAAAAAAGTCGGCAAAATTAAAAAAACACAAAAATATTCATTTATTTTTTATTTTTTTTTAACATCTAAAGTATTCACAACATCAAATAAATGCATTTCCACATAAACATGTAAAGAAAGCTAATATATAATATGTATATAAAGTCTAGTGCTACATCACATATCAAAATAGTGAATCAACTCCTGAATCTTGAGTTTTGTCCGAGTCTCAACTCTTAAGACAACAGATGTTTTGGGTCAACTCTCGATAAAATTGGGCATATAACGAATAAATTGCGATTTTTTGTTTCTGAAAAAGTCCGCAAAAAAAACGGAGGATTAAATAGTTTTGTTGAAAAAATCGCAATTTTAGAATTTAATCCTGATTTTTGTAGACTTTTTCCACATTAATTACTTTATATGAAAGTTGCGATTGAATTGAGGGTTTGGCCCTTGAATCTGTGATTGAATGGAGAGTTCTTAGGGCCTGAAAGATGTCAATTTTGATAATATTTTTCTTTCTCGGATGAGAACTGTGTATAGGAATTTTCAAAATCTCCTATGATTGCTTGAACTCTATGAATGAGTCAATCAAGACATTTTCTTGTGGAGACATTCGACAATGCAAATTTCAAATTACAATTGTGGAATCACCACCACTGTTACACATGTTATTTCCCCAAAATCCTCCTATCATTGCTTGAACTCTATGAATGAGTGTAGCGAGACTCGCGTGAACTCTACAAGTCGAATTTCTTGTGGAGACATTCAACAATGAAAATTTCAAATTACTATGGTGGAACCACTGTAACACATTTTATTCCCACTGCCCTAAGTAGTTCAAGGCCTTGATAAACTGCCAGTTCCTCTTTCTCACCATTTGTGGCATGACCAAGCCTCTAGGCATAATCAAGTCCCTGATTTTCATTGATCCAATGTGATCACTGCCACCCCTGCTTCCTCTATACAGAATTTTAGTCTTTCCAAATGGTTAGTAGTTCACTTCGACTCCTTATAACTCAGTTTTAGTCAACTAACCAGAAACAGTTTACTCTCTTACTCCAAAATTTAATTAATTTTATTAATTATTTGCAGAAGTAACAAATTTGTATATTTTGATGTTTTGTATTCTTGTCCTAATTTTTAGGTCACCTTAGTATAGATTCAAAATAGTGACCATAGAGTAAACACGAATAGCTCTGTCATATATGTGTAGGTTTCACGTTTTGTGAGAGTGCCCAATCTACTGTTGCTTTTTATTTGGGATTGAATGCAAAACTATAATTTGAAATATTTGTCGCAGTTAATACTATAATCCTTTTGTATCATGGTTAAGAATCTTAAAATAAGGTGTTGCATAATTAAGAAAATTAACATAAGATTTTGAGGACTGATCTGCAATTGGAGAATGGGGCATCCAATTGGCCAAGGGAAAAAGTATTACTCTATCTGCTACTAGTCGCAGGATAGCTAGTTATATGCGAAAAACGAAATTTTAAGTTAATCCTACATTTTAGAGCAGAGTTGTCAAATGAAAGTTTGCGGGGTCTGTTAAAGTCGAGTGTTGTTCTTGCCCCACCACTGTTTGATTCTGCCAAGTGACATGTTTGCTGATTCCTTAAGTAATCACAACTTCTCTTATTTTTATTGTGTTGTGTTGTCTTAAATGTGTACCATTCAGTACGGTTCCATATGTCACAAAAATGTGTATCTTTACTATGTTCTCTTGTTTTAAATGTGTACTATTCAGTGTGTTTCCATATATCGCAAACACAGCTGACAACAAAAACGTCTAGATTTGTGTAGATCTTCTAATTTCAGACTAATTTCTAAACTTTAATTAGGAATTTTGCAACGATGTTTATATTATCATGCACCTCCTACACATCAAATCTAAGGCCAGTATTTATATTATCAAGCACCAAGAATGGTGAAGATTATGATTGTCTATTCTGAGGTTTCCGATATAGTCCAATTTACCCATTGCAATCTCATTATGATAACAATTAGTCAGAAGTTTAGTCCTGAAACCCAATACGACAAAGCTTAAGTTTGTCCAATAATAATTGTACATATTGGGAAAAGAACACTACTGCCTACCAGCCTTGTCGGTTTCTTAAAACTGAATACATACCCAAATACCGTTGAATCTTATTTGGAAACTGGTTGATTCTTTGCTAGGAATTTGGAAGTTTGTCTTTACACTGGTGACACACCAGGGATGAGTTGGTTGGAAATCTGAATATGTTTGCTTGTTGGCACTTGAAGGCAAGGTCTGGAGTTCTTTTCCCTTTGGTGATAGTAGTTAATATTGTTTGCACATCTTCCCCTCAGTGATATCAGAATTACTACTGTTTACATCTTTTTTTATTGCTATCACCTAAAGGCAAGGTTGGAGTTCTTTTCCCCTCGGTGATGGCAGTTTTAATATTGTTTTACATGCCTTCCCTTTCAGTGATGGTAGATTTATTCATCCTCCGGCTAGGGATTGAAGATCTATCCTGCTCCATAGTAATCACTTTGAATGGGGGAGATACATGAACCTTGTACCTCATAAACTTGACCAATTAATGACTCTATGGTGATCAAATTCTGGTATGCCTCTAACATAGGGTGGAGTCTGGACTCTGGAAAACATATGTATGCATGCTTTATACATTTACCATTACTTCCAGTGCTTCTATGGCTTCTTTTCTTAAAAAATGTCATTTTGACCATCCTTAGGGAGAACTTAGCACTTAATTTTAATAAAATGTGTAATTTAAAATTTGGATTTTTGGGTTTATATGGAGGATATATCCTAAAAATACTAAAATGGTAACACTTTCTAAACTCTTCAACACTTTCCAAACACTTCAACTTTTGGCTCTCATGGACTTGAGTATACAATTCGCACAATGTTGCATGTTTTTAGCTAAGTTTGCAGGTTGATACATGTTTGGTGATCTACTTGCAAGTTTTTTTGAAGTTTTACATATTTTTTTCCTTTTTTTTTCAAAAGAAAATACTTCGCGGAAAACCTTCTAAGTTCTAAGTACTTTCCTACGATCTGTGAATGGTAAATGAGGTAAACGTTGATCCTGATTCTGGAGTGATTATGGAGCGTAATATAAAGAGGATCAAGAAAGTCGAACTTGTAACCTCTCAAATTTGGGAAAAGATCTCATGTCTAGTTCATCTTGAACT
>APFE030224193.1:207197-243041 GCA_000404065.3 Pinus taeda | reverse complement strand
TTTAGCTAATTCATAAAACACCTTGAAGTCCAAACCAATCAACAAACCCCTTAAAATTTCATTAAAATAATGTTAAATTGTTGTTTTAGTGGGTTACAGGCCGCTGTTTGTGACTCGGCCGAGTCAGTACGGTAAACAGCCGAGTTGGCCGAGTCAGCCATGACTCGGCCGAGTCATTCAATGACTCGGCCAACCGAGCCGTTTTTTGTACCGAGTCACTCCGAAGGGCAATGGAACGGACCAACTCGGCCGTTTCCGTTTCGAAACGGACGTTTTTTAAAACTATGGTTGCACATACATAAATGGACTAGAGTACAAAGAACATTAATTGCACCACTTCACAGAGTATTCTATTGCTCACTAAATTTTGTAAAAATACATAGAAAACCTCCATTATATAGCAATGGAGAAGGCCAAGTGTCAGTTAAAGACAACAATGACAAATGGGCATATACAAATCCTTTTGTAAGCTTACAACTCGCTATACCTAGCTCCTTGGGAAAAGAAGCATTGGAAAAGCCAACTCTACATGCCCCCTTAAGCGAAACATAGGGAGTAAACGTAAATAAAAATTGGGTCTTGGCAATAAGGCCTAATAAGGTACCCAAGTACAAACTCTCATAAGCATAGAAAAGGAGAAAAAACCGTAGGAGAAACACCTCTCTAAAAGAGAGAAAGATGTCAGATAAGCATGGAATTGAAACTGTAGATCCCACAACGATCAAATAAATGGAAAGAACAAAGGCTTGCTCCAATCGAGAAGTAAGAAATGCTGAAGTAACAAAACTCTGAAGATATGAGCCATGAAACCTCAATAAGGTCGATTGACCTTTGAAGTAGAAATGTTGCAGAGACACAAGGGTGGAAAAAACTGCCAGCTTCCCCAAAAAACCTTCAAAGAAAATAGGCATTGGTAAAGAACCAAGACAATGGTTTCAAATAGAAGCGGTGCCATCAACCAACAAAAAAACAATGAGGCCTGTTACCCACCACCTATGGGTAGTATGCATAGGAGAAAATTTTTCTCCTAGATGATCCTCAATTGGCAGTCAACAGCCTCTCGTAGCCCCCAGATAGCTCGATGTGCCATTTTCTCCGCCACCTGAGCCAGCCATGTGGTCCCTCACCCATCTGTTATGAATATATGTTTGAAGGTGGGCCTCCCGAACCCAAAGGTATGGCTTTTCATTAGTATAGTTGAGTATTTTTTCTTACTTGTCATGGGCACTTTTGGGCATGCATTAGTGGGGGGATATAGCGAAAAGAGTGGGTTAGGTCATTATTCCTGTCTCCATTGCCCGATTTCATGGTTACCCTTATATCCTAGTCTCGTGGGATGTCCTTTACTGTGCATTAGCTTTAGGGTTGACACTACATGGGAAATATCGATTTTGGTTGCATGGTCCCACTTCCCGATACCACCTACATTACTCCCCTTCCACTCATTTTAGCCCCATTCATCTCTTTTCCCATCAGCATCCACATGTGTCCATTAGGTCCACATAGGGTTAGCCTCCCCCTCCCCTTGTCCACACCTTGGTCAGGCCTGGAATGATGCCTTGGAGGTTGATGCAGCTAAAAATAAAAGAAAAAGCATAATTTGTCCATGTTACCGATCAAACTAGCAGGGAACCTAAAGGGGATTCCTAAAGGGCCAAATGCTAGACCAAGCGCAACAAACGGAGACTTAGCTCACTGTCACCTCGACTAAGGCTCCTTACTATTTACAGACTTTCATTGATGGGAGGAGACACAGTATATATGCAGTCACAAATGAAGGACAAATCAACAAGTGGATATAAAGTGAACAAAATAATCCCTTTCCAGAAGTGGGTCAAGAATGGAGCTAGATTTCTTTCTAAGCAAGGTACAATGTCTTCTAGGAGAACGATGTGGGGAATTCAGGGTTAGGTTTATGGAATATGACTTGTGAAAGAGTTCCCCATTACCTAAAATCCTTATTGAAATTCGTATCCCAGATGGTTCTTGAAGAATTGTCTTTTCAAAGGAATGGGACCATAAGGGACCAAGTGGACCCAGCCTAGGTTAAGAAGCATGAATTTAGCAACAAATGATGTTCTTAACCCAGACGAGGGGGAAGGATCAAAGAAAGAATTTATACTGAAAGGTGTCAAATTGATCCTATGAGGCACTAGCTTTAGGGATACCAGGGCAAAGTTTGATATCAAAGCTAGGGTTTGCGTTTTCTCAAAACTCCACCATCAGAATGGCTTTAAAATTGGACGAGGCCTAAAGGACACACCAAAGCAAAAGAGGAAGGGAGATCAAACTTTTTGGAGGGTTACTTTGTCGGGAAAATAATGCCCTAGGTGACCCAACTTGGCTAGACCTAGAAAAAGGTGAAAAGGAGTTGATTTTTTGAGTGACCACCTCTTGGTAGATCAATGCCTTAGTCTTGGGAGAACGGAGTCTAGGACAAATATGAATGAGGATCTTGTTTCTTAGTCAAGGAGGCCCTAAGACTACCTTGCTAGCCTTCTAGGGCAAAGGGAAGCAACCTTACAACTTTTATACTTCAACTTGCAAAAGTGATGGCTTATCAAAGTGAATTCATTGATAGAATTATCCCTAGGAAATTTCATTCAAAATTACATGGCCCATACATTGATAGATGCTATATAGAGACAAAATTCCACAATTTAAGCAGTAAATGCATGCAGCAATTAGCCCTAAAAATAAGGAAATTCTCAATCCAATGTATATGACAAAGTAAAACAAGAATAACATTAAAAGCATGTACTTACATATAATAGAACATATCCAACCATCCACAATTTGACAATAGAGAATCTCCAAAATAAGATAAACCAAATTCAAACATCAAAATTCATCCATAAAACTCCAATTCATCCTCTAAGAAAAAGTGTGAAATTCTCTAGAGAGAGAAGAGATCCAATCCAAAGTGATGTTGAGCAAATGAACTCATCTCACTTGTATTTATACACTAATGAGGAGTTTGAATTTGTCTCTCAAGCCTTCATAAACCCCAAGAATAAAATAATGTGTTAATAACCTAACTTTTGGTGACAAGCCCAGCAAACTAGCTTACAAATGAACTAATAAGCCTCTTAAGAGGCCAAATGATAAATAATACATGTCGTACGGTCTTTCAAGAGGCGTGATGAGGTTCATAGGTGCCATAATGAAGAATAGGACCCTCAAAAGTGATGGACAAGGGGTTGGCCCCTTCTTCTCCAAACTATAAACATGTGGTGCTCCGTGTAGGTGTGGGGGCACAAGAATAACCTCATGGGTCTCCAAATGAGTCAAATATGCCTGTAGACCATTTGTAAGGGTTCTGATGATGGTGTAGGTGATGCCACATCATCCTACAAGTCTTGGGTTAATTTCCAAGTGCATGGTACATCTGTGGGGCCGGTTGGGCAAAGGTGAACCAAGTGCATATTCCTCATCTAATAGGTGAATCTTGAGCAATCTTTGAACATCCTCGAGGATCCATGGAATTTTGTCTACTATTGTGGAGGCTCATGGCTCTCAACACATTCCCTACATGTGCCAATGTAGCCCTCTTGACGATTAGGACCCCATATAGAAAGACCAAACCCAAGATGGAGACCATCTGCAATCCTGTATAAGATCCAATGTGTCCCCTAGCCTTCCAATACAACAAGTCAGTAGAGAAATCGAATAAATGAGCTTGCCAACCATGAACCACAGGTGGACACTTCATAATGGCCTGCCCTTCCAAAATGGGATTCGAAAAGTGCCAATGTCTCCCAAACTCCAAATGGGTTAACCAAGTATCCTATTAGGTGGTTTCTACTTCTAAAGGGCATAATATGTTCAAGGTACATCCTTTAAAAAGTGGTGGAATATGATAGATAGGCGAATGAAGTAGGGGATGAAAAGGAATATCCCTAGGCCACACGTTGGGGTGCTAGGGTAGCTAATAAAATGGAAGCCCACACTTGGGTTTATAATGTATAGGAGGGAGCAATCATGGTACATGAGGTTCCTCGACCTTGATTTTTTCACTCTTCTTTATATGTTTTTTGCCTTTTTATGATTTTTCTTTGATTAACTGCTCGGGGCTCAAGGGGTAAGAGCATGATCTATGAGATATAGCAGTGAATACCCCCTTTTAGGGTAAGGCAGTTCATTGTCCACCAGGGGTTGGGATAATCATGGGTTCCTATATGATGAAGGAGGCTCATAGAACCTATAGGAACCAAGGTGATGGCCATGATAATGGGGTAGAGTTCATGTATTGGCTTTTTCCCATGTGCTAAATGTGTTTGTCTCGACCATCTTTTGCATTTTGTGGTACATTTTCCTCTGAATGTAGCCAAATTGCTTTTACTTTTCTTTTTAGCTGCATCAACCTCCAGGGCATCATTTCGGGCTTGACCCAAGATGTGGGCAAGGGGAAGGGATGAGCTAGCCCTATGTGGATCCAGGTGGGAGAAATGATGAATGGGGAAGTAATGAGTGGAAGGGAGATAATATATGTGGATAAAGGAGTGGGACCACATAACCAAAATCAGGGTTTCCCGTGAAATACCATCCCTAAAGCCAAATGGTCAGTAAAAGAGTTCCCACGAGACTAGTATCTAAGGTTAATATCCAAAAGGGGTCTAGGGGATAAGAGCAAAGACCTAGCCCATTCTTTTCACTGAATCCCCCTTTAATTCAAGCCCAGAAGTGTCCATCATAAGCAAACTACAATACTCAATTACCAAATGACCAGGCATACCTTTAGGTTTGGGAGGCCCACCTTCAAACATAAGATCATGGAAGATGGGCGAGAAACCACATGGTTGGCTCAAGTGGCAGAGAACTGGCACAATGAGCTAGCTGGTGGCTACAAGGGGCTGCTGGCTGCCGACTGAGGACCACCTAGGAGAAAAAAAAATTCCTAGGGATATCACACACAAAATGGTGGGTAACATCTGGCTTCAACTGGGACGTGATCTCTTGAAGAAGCGGACGAAGCTACTCGAACGGGAGGTCACGAGAACTCCAACAATCTCTTGGTTACCATAGACCTGTTACCTGCACATATAATAGATGAAGAACAGGGGGCAGCATGCTTTCGCAGTGTCTCATGATCACAAATGCTAAATATTAGGCCATAAAATCAACAAAAGAACAAAATATGCAAAGATGCATCTATCTACCATGAGAAATATCATATGACGCTAATTCTAATATGAAAAAATCATCATGCAATGCCTCCTACTCTACCATGCATATAATACAATTTCAAGTCTCAAGGAAAGAGGTGATACGACTTAATTTGACCGACTTGGGCAAAAGTTCGTCGTTAAGTTTGACAATGTAGTAATAATCCTCCCCAACCTTTCCATGTGTAGGAAAGGTGGAAGCTTGAAAAAGAATGTAAGGCTGTGGATTTAGTCTTGGTTGATAGAGATCCAATCCCTGTCAGGGTTCATGGTGTTGGAATAATCTGACACATAGGAAATAGTTAAGTATAGTTTGGTCTAGTGTAGAGTTAGGTAAAGTGTGTTTCTTTACTATGTACATTTGTAACTTACAATCCGACGGTCACGATATGTTCTAGACATGAAGTGATCCAACGATTCATTCTCTCCTCAATATTACCGACACTTGATCCGTGTCTTAACACCCGATTGGTCCAGATCTCTATTTAAAGAGCATGGAGGGTCATTTGTAGGGTGACTATTCATAAGAGAAGCTTATGTAAATTTTCATTCTTTTATTAATAAATTGCTTGAAGTGGCCACGTTGGCGTAGGCCGTGGACTGTTTTCCTCTTTGAGGGTTTTAACCACGTCAAGAATACTGGTGTATTGATCTCTGATTTGTTTGTGAGTGGTGTCATTTGGTGTTCTATTTGAGGAACTTACCCTATAAATTCCTACATGGTATCACATCTATTTGAGGGCTGCATCTGTTGGTGATCGAAGCCTGAAGCCGATAGAACTACATCCGACTGTCGTTTCCTAGATCTACTATTTCTGCATGTTTTCGGGCCGAGAGGACTGCTCTATTGTGTTAGGAGCATCTATTCCACTGAGGAACCCATTTCGTTTCACGCGAAAAGGTTTCTAGTAGCCCTGGCTATGTCACTTTTAAGATCTGGAGGTATACAGTGTTTATTTGTAGTTTTAGTTATTAATCTCTCTGTTTATTTCGGTTTATTTAGCTCTCTGTTTTTTATTACCGGATCCATACCTTTAATTTCTGCGTATCCTCTTTGCCCTGCAACTCTGTGCAATCTGGGAAAATCAGAAACAAAAAGGAAGGATTTTTCTCATACGTATGCTCTTTTTTTCCGCGTCTTACTGTGATCTCGGAAAATCAGAAACATTAATGAAAATATTTAGTTTCCGGCGAAAACTAACTTCAAGCCATAAGGTTTGTTTTGTTTTTTTTGCATGTCCGTGTTGGGTTGTGTGGTTTTTTCAAGTAAGCACCCACCCCAAAGCTTTAGTGACTAAAAAAAAAAAAAACCCTTTCCTTTTTTCCAAAATTACTAACCTTTGAAACTAGCTCACTCGGTCCAAAGGTAGTTAATGAGAATAGAGGTCTTGGGTTCATGTCTTTCTTTTTGTTGAGTTACTTTTTCAAAAAGCACATATAACTTATGTTTTAAAGTTACTTTATGTAAACATATTTTCACCCATTATAAAAAGTGAGTAGCTTATAATTCTAAAGTCTCTTTACCTTTTATTTAAGTTACAATTTAGTGAGTAGCTCATAAAGTACCATTGTAAAAGTGACTTTCACTTATTTATAACAGTGGGTCACATAAAATCTTTTTTTAAGATGAGCTAATTAGATTAAGTTTTGAAAGGGGAGAGGGGGGATTTTTTTTAAATATAACATAACTATTCACTTCTGCACATTCACTCACTTCGTCGACATCATCAACATTTTTTCTTCAAAAAGCCATAACTTCTTCTTCTGGAAGTTGTTTTCAGAGCTGTTTTTTTTTTAATCGGCCTAAGTTTTCGAGATTTTTCTATTGGAACACTTAGTTTCAGCATCTACAGCTTCAATTTCTGTTAAAATACACACTCATAGTCAAAGTAAGACTTACTTCAAACTAAATCTTGAAGATCTGAGGTAGCAAGCCTGATAGCAGATTGAAAATTCCTCACACCGAGAATATGAGCTGAATGACCTCTCTCTCCTTGGGTCTCCTTCAATGCCTTCGCTTTACTTCTCCAAGTTCTTTTGGAAAATTACCAAACTGTCCTCAGACAGGCGGCCTAGAGGTTTCAATATTAATTCAAAGATCAAAAATTACAATGCTTGGAAGATTACAATACAAGATCAAGATCAAGAAGCACTCCGTCCAACATATGGGCTTCTATACATTGATCTCTTCTTTTAACCTCCTTAGGGAATCTAAACCTATCTAAGACATCACACAAAGAGGAAATAATTGAGGGTCCTGTCGGTATTTTCTTTCACCGAGGGTGTCTACTCAACCTTTCCGGTAGAATAATTCTACCAGTATCCTTTCGGACTACGGTCAGAATCATAATCATCATCATTGGACGACACTTGTCTTTCAAAGGCTTTTCGTTCAAGCATCTTGAGGTAGTCATATTCCATCATCTTCGAATATTCGTTGTCCCAACTGAAATCATGCAGATCTTGTGCATCTGCACATATGTCCTGAAAAGTAGATTCCTCAACTTTACCTTTTCCTTTAGCATTTGCTGATACTGTTTCTTTGTTGTTTGGAGATGTTTTTGATGTTTGTCTTTTGTACGGATTTACTTTTATTTTGTGGAGGTTCTATTGTTGTGGGGTAAACATCACTTCTTGTTTTTCCCACTTATTTAGAAAAGGTATTGGGCTGATATCAATATCTAGAAAAGAATCTTTAAAAACCTTTCAGAAAGAGGGAGAAGGTTGAACATCCAACTCAATACCATCTAGAAGCTCCCACTTAAAAATCTGAAACATGTTAGTGGAAGTTTCAATTGCATGTTGGACCCACCGTCTACAATTTTCATTTATGTATGCTTTTGATTGCCATCCCATTTCAAAAATCATTGAGGTACATATTTTGTTTGACAGCAATAAACTAATAATATGAGCTACATTATTATTCCAGTTTCCTGGAATAATGTTGATTGTGATTAATGCTGTTTGATTAATCATGAATTTCAAAACTTTTGGTTCGCCTTGTAGTTCATCCAATTGCTGCAACACCTGTCGTTTCTCTGCTAGCTTCAACATCCCAAATTCTTTGAACCAAAGATCCAACTGTTTAATTCTTCCGATATTATTACTGGTTCTAATTTCTCCGTCCAACATATGGGCTTCTATACATTGATCTCTTCTTTTATAACCTCCTTAGGGAATCTAAACCTAACTAAGACATGACACAAAGAGGAAATAATTGAGGGTCCTGTCGATATTTTCTTTCACCAACGGTGTCAACTCAACATCAAAATCAAATTGTTGAAACCAAATCTGCCATGAGAGTAACCTTCCTCTAGCAAATTGTCTTGAAATTTTGGCAGACAAAAAATACTTGAAGTTCATAGAATCAGTCCTTATAAGAAATTTTATTGGTGCCAGATATAATTCAAATTTTTGTATCCCATTAAAAATTGGTTAAAGGAAGTTGAATTGAAAATTAAGATTTCTAGTCCTTCTGTACAGATAGTTGGTTTGAGTTTATTTTCTGATGATGAAATCAAAAAATTCAAAAAATATGTTGAAGAGAAAAAGTTTTCTCATTTGCACTTTGGAGGGATAAGGATAGGACTAGCCCCACTACTTTGACATGGACTTAATACTCCATGTATATCTGAAGTCTTTGACACCCGACACCAGAATTATGACCATGCTCGCATTGGAACCATATTAGGAAATTTATCCTCAGGTTTTCAGTATGGTAACATTTACCCAGACTATTCCATCAGTCTATCTGATATTCATTTAAAAGATTGTTGGAAACTTTTAGTCGGAGTCCAAGGTCTTGAAATGGTCGAAGATAGTGAATTTCTCTCTGTGTTAGTCCAAACATCTTTCCAACTCACAAACATTGTATATCCCAAGCTAAAGAAACCAGTGTTAAAGGATTGTGTAACCATAGGAGTCAGTAATGCTCATGTAGAAGGTGTCCCTTATGACAAAGAAGCCCTTCCTAGTGATTGGTACATTCAGTATAAATCTTTGGCATCAATAGACACCCCAAGAAATAAAACCAAACGGATGTCTATAAGTGATGGTCATGTTCATATATTACCTGATAGGTCTTCAATACCCCGACCAATCTTTATGCCACAAAAGCATGTTTTACCAGCCATTCCAGAGTCTGAGCAACCATCTACCAGCAGTTGCAGGTCTTTTTCACGAAATGTATATAGTCATCCATCAAAAGAAACCATTGTATCTATTCCATCCGATCAGTTGTATATTCCTGAAAAAAAAGCCATTTCTTGCTGTCAATAAGATGTTCAAAACATATGTACCTAATTTCTCTCCCGTCGAAGAATTTCAATATGTCAATCATAGATATGTTAAAGGTGGAAAATGGCCACCAAAAACTAAATTTTGTACTTCTTCATCTCAATCCAAACAACCACCCACCAGGGCTGATTGTGCACCACTCTTAGAACATAACTCCCAGAATCCTACTGATCTTGACCAGGTCTATCAAATAGGAAACTATCTTACTACCTGATGTGCACATGCCGAAGATGTCCTTGATGATTTGGGTTGACAATCCAATTTGATTAATGCAAACCTTAGGTTACTCTATGAAGAGCAACAGTCTGAGAAAGTTGCAAAAGAAGAGAGAAGACGAAGAAGACAGAAGAAAAAAGCACAATAACTTCCAAAATTTAGAATTGACATGAGCACTCCCAACTACTGGGATAAAGAAGAAGAGGAAGAAGATACAGAAGAAGCATTTACTGCCACTAGTGCAGAAGAATCAACTTCTAAAATTTCTGGTAAGTTGACTAGTATAGAAAAGGAGGCACATAAAGCAGAAAAAATTTTTACTTCAAAGAAAGAGATTATGACTCTCGATCAAGCAGCCTCTAAATTTCCTTCTTTTATTTTACCCTCTATAAATAACCAAAATAAAGCTCATGTGTTGAAAGAAGTCTCGAAATACCCGTGTGTAGAAGAAGATTTATATGCTGCAAACTCCAGTGGGTATATTCTAGATCTAGATAATTCATCCAATCTCGAAGAGTCAATCAGGATATGGATTGGTGCTCTGTATCAAATGCAGGTCACCACAAAATTAGATAATGTTTCTATCATGGTCCTCGCCGAAAAAAGAATGGCCGGCATTGTATATGATTTGTGGACCGAACCATCAGATGAAGAAAGAAGAGCAGTCATGGAAGCAGGATTGGCCACTCTAGAACTTCTGTTGAAAACATAATTTGTCCCCGAGCCAATAGATGAGAAAAAACAGCTGATAAAAGACTTAAGCCATATGGAATTAAAAGATTTGAAATATCTTGATCAATTTGGCAAAGATTTCATGGCAAAAATCTTTAAGGCAAATATTTCTAATGACATTGCTCAAAAATTTCATTTATGTCTAAGCTTCCCGGTAATCTAGGAGATCTTATTATGAAAGATCTATATGTCCAGAACAAGAGAATAGATCAAGTTTATTGGGTTGATCTTCTTTTGGGTGTACAGAGAAAGTTAAGTATTTGTGCTGGCAAAAGAAAGCACGCGACATTACACCTAGTTCAGAGGTCTGCATAACAATGCTACCCTGGACACCCTTTAAAAAGAAGATGAAAACAAAAAGATATGGAAAATTTCGACCCAAAAGAGTCTCCAACCCTAGTTAGCCTTTCAGAAAATTCAAATTTTTGAAAAAGAGAAAGAATCCAAGAAACAACAACTGTTGTTTTATTTGTAAACAAGAAGGCCACTTTGCACGCAAATGTCGTAATAATTCCTCTTCTAAATTAAAAGCTTGTGTTGAGATCGAGGAATTTCAAGACGATTAGTCTTTAGTTGATTCAGAAGATGAAGTTTCTGATGTATATATTTTAACATAAGCTTTTGAATATGAAGATAATAGCCAAGCCACTGTACAAAAGATGAATATTTGTAATTATTGTTCAGATAGTGATGTTTCTGAAGAATTACATTATAGTGATCAGTCAGACACCACTGATATAGCAGAAACAGAAGAAACGAAAGAAACCACAGATGTTTCTGATGATGACTCAACCTCAGAAAGTCTGCAACAAACCAGTAAGCAGCCGATTCTAAAATTGCCAGAATTAAATTCGTTTTGCCCTTATCAAAAGAATATTGTTGCTTCTACAAGTTTCACAATTCCAGATAATAACAGAGCTGAAGAACACGCTCTATTAAAAAAATCATTAAAACAAATAGTCTGATTTATATTCCAGTCCAAGTTCAAGTCAGAAAGGACTGGATAAATGTTGATGCATTTATAGATACTGGAGGTTCTAATAATTTGGCCCATCCATCTGTATTTAAATCTCTTTGGAAGCCACTCCAAAATATTCTAGTGTCTGAAACCATTGGTGGATCTGTTCATTTAACACATTATGTTGATAACATCTCTTTGAAGGTTTGTGGGAGTATTGTCAAAATCTCTGCTATTTAGCATTTTGATCCATCTGCAAGTTTAATGCTAGGAATGCCTTTTATTAACTCTGTGCTCCCAGTCACTATCAGCAAAGATAAGCTGATAACTAATTTAAAAAAGAAGGCTATTGTTGTGGCTAGGTTATCAATACCAAATTCTGAGGCAAGAAAAGGGAATAGCCAAAAGAAAGTTGGAGCACGCAAACCTCTTAAGGACTCCAATAATTGGCAAGAGTTTTACAAGTTTACGAACAAAGAATGGAGTTAAAAAACAAACAAAAGGCATGTATTGACCCAAAATGGTCCGTTGAGAAGATTGTTATGCATGACAAATTGTTGGAAAGTTGTTCAAATAATCCCCAACAATTTTGGACAGTAGAGAGTCCAAAGCAAGAAATGGTGACTCTACACGACAATGGAGTCAAAGGAAAACTAATTCCATGCACCCCTGCAGATGAACACGAAATCAAGAGACAAATAAGTGAGTTGCTCAGCATGAATCTTATTGAACCAAGTATGTCTCATTACTCTTGTTCCGCGTTTCTGGCTAGAAATCATTTAGAAATAGTCAGAGGTAAGCCCAGAATGGTAATTAACTATAAACCTCTGAATGCCATCACTCAAGGTTTTCATTACCCTTTACCAAGACCAGAAACCATCATGCAAAAGATTCAAAGTAGTAAAGTATTCAGTAAGTTTGATATGAAATCTGGATACTATCAAATACAGATTCAAGAAGAAGATAGACACAAAACTGCCTTCACATGTCCTGCAGGTTTTTATCAATGGAAGGTAGTACCGTTTGGCCTCAAAAATGCACCTGCATTCTTCCAAAGACGAATGGACTTTATGTTGGCATTATGATACATATGTTGTACTTGATGGCAACCCACTCATCTCAGATGATAAATTATAGTGCAGCAAAGTTCACGCACTTTCATGCAGAGAAAAGTTCACGCACTTTCTTGCAGAGAAAAGTTCCTTTCATGCAGAGAAAATTTCACGCACTTTCATGCAGAGAAAAGTGCACGCACATGTGAAATCTTATGGTTGGTTCATGGTATTAGTGCGACAGTTTTTGATCCTATGGTTTTGGTCCGTGGTATTGCATCCAAAAGAATTGAACCCAAGTATTGGGTCCGTGGTATTGTTTCTCAATGGTTTTGGTCCATGGTTTTGAGTGAGGCCTAGCCTATAAAAAGGAAAGGAGATCATTTGGCTAATCACAAGTGTTGAAAATCTTAAGAAGAGCAAGATCTGAATTTCTGATAATTGGTTGGTGAGACATAGTTGAATCTGATTCAAGGAGAAACCGGAGCATTATAAGTCAGATCTACTGAAGAGAGCGGCAACGGCACAGTGCGGAGGTGCGTAGAACCAGAGAAGAAGCAGGTGCGGAGTTGCGCAGACTCGTCATGGTAGAAGTGTGGATATCCGCAGGTTTCCTTCGGTGAAGTTGCGGACCTTTCTTGAAATATATTTTAGCTGTCTTTTATCTATTTCTGCAGAGATCTGGGTTTAAAGGAGATTGGGTGATGCACATGTACATGATGTTTTGGATCCAGTTTGAAAATTGATGAAACGTGGTCCCTGGAAGGAAGAGAAGGTAGCAGTCTTCTATAGGTCAGCGCCTACGTACTAGTATTTCATCTAGTACAAGAGCTAAGGAGGTTGTAGCTCCCTTCCAGAAGAAGCTGGAAAACGAGAGAAGGTTGTAGCTATCTGCAGGTTGCAGCCTGCGTACTTAGTAAAAGACTGCACCAATACAAAATTATTGTAAGAAGAAGTTTCTAATTGAAAGAAGATAGAGACATATTGCAGCAGGTGGTTTTCACCCACATTAGGTTTCCACCTTACATCTTGTGTTCCTTGGTGTGACTGTTTATTTTGTGTTCCTGGTCATTATTCTATGGTTCTCACATACAGATGAATGACAAACATCTGAAGAATAAATTAAATTATAAGTTTGAAAGGTATATGCAAATTTCAATTGTCAGATCTGAAAATATTTGTATAAATTGATAAGAGTTTGATAATACTGATTCACCCCCCCTCTCAGTATTATTTCCAACACTTTATCTTTGGAAAGTATGATTTTATTGTAACATATATAGATGATATACTTGTACATAGCCCAAATCTTGAAACACATCTCAAGCATTTAGAGATTTTACTAAGTGAAGTTCAAAATCATGGTATAGTCCTTTCAGAAAAGAAAATGGTTTTGTTTCAGGACAGTATAGACTTTTTGGGGATCAATGTAGTTAATGGACAAATACAAATGCAGCCCCATGTTCTTACTAAACTGTCTCAGTTTCCATATGAATTAAAAGACACTAAAATGATTTAAAAAAATTTAGGTGTCTTGAATTATGTGCACAGATATATTCCCAGATTGTCAAAGAAAACAACCCTGATCAGAAAACATCTCAGAGAAGGATGGTTAGCAGAAGCCACTGCTACAGTTAAAGAGCTCAAATCAGAATGTCAGCAACTTCCAAGGTTACAACTGCCCGGTGATGGACTTCTGATTCTACAGACTGATGCTTCTGATAGTTTCTGGGCCGCTGTTCTTTTTGAGAAAAGGGAGAATGAAGAAGGAAAGGAAGAAGATAGACTTTGTGCATATGCCTCAAGTGAATTCTCTCCTAGTCAAAAGAATTATTTTATTGCTGAAAATGAAACTTTAGCAATTTTTAATGGGATACAGAAATTTGAATTATATCTGGCACCAGTAAAATTTCTTATAAGGACTGATTCTATGAACTTCAAGTATTTTTTGTCTACCAAAATTTCAAGACAACTTGCTAGAGGAAGGTTACTCTCATGACATGTTTGGTTTCAACAATTTGATTTTGATGTTAAGTGAATACCAAGCAATTCTAATTTTTTAGCAGATTCTTTAACTAGAGATATGAACAAAGCTTTTGTCACAGCTCCACGAAGTTTCTTCATCATACCAGGAAAACGACCTCAAGATGACAATTTCGGCACGTTTGTAGACAGGTTCAGACTTCTTGAAAACCATGCCAATCATTTGACAGAAGAAATTAAGAAAGTTGTAGGTCTGCATCTGAGGAGAAATCAGTGGATTCGAAGATGCTAAGCATCGCAGTCTAAAAATGTTGGCATATCTTTAAGCCTAGATGTTGATTTGGTAAAGGTATACCCCTTGCCCAATATGAAGGTAAAGATCTATTTTAAAAGTTTATCATATCTGTGGTCTTCTCAATTCAATGAAAATATGATTTGGATCCTCAAAACATTAAATTATTATCAGTTGATTGGAGGAATAGACTTTGCATTAAGCATATATACAGGAGCCCAAACGCTGGATTTAGAAGCTATTCTAATCAAAGCAGACTTGGAAAAATATCTTTTGTTGTTAAGAATTCCTAATATTTTTGAGGAACTTGAAGCATATTTTTTACAAAGAAATGATGAAAACTACGTTCCTAATGACCCCTTCCCCCAATATGAGATTTTTGAAAATTTTGCCGATTGGGAAATTAAAGGAGGATTTTGCAGGAAAAGGCCATCTACTAGAACATCCCAGTGTGTTCAAAGAACTCTACAGTATCTAAGGACTTTCTCATCTCTTTGGGATTATCAGAGTACATTTATGTGAGACTTTTCTCTGATCAACTAAATTAATAACAATCAAATAACCTCATCACCATGATAAACAGAATCAATGTAATATTTTATATTTACAATCCTCACAACAACAATTATTTAATCAATATGGAGTTCTCATTGATCATAAATGTAATGATATAATTTACAATTTTTTTTAAAATATTAGTAGAAGGTCGACTAATGAGTCCAAGCTACTAAGTAGATATTAGTCTTGTAGTTAGAGTTATCCATGGTGGTTTAGTGAGAAATAACAAATTTAAACATAGAAGAGAAAGCGGCTTAAGAAAATAGATAACCTTGACGTTGAGTTTCGGTTATATGTTTCTCTTCTTTGAAAGTAGTGTGTCATGTGGTTGGTTTTCAAAGCTTTTGAGTAGCAGTTGTCAATGGAATTTGTGTGTTGGAGGTTATAATCAATCACTTACAAGCTCCAAAGTATAATTACAAAATGCATTTGACATAGGCAAATAGGCATATATTGAATACCAAAACTAAAAAATGAAAAATGAACCAAGAAACGGAAAGATTAATGGAAAATTGGAAAAAAGTAAAAGGAAATAAAATGCAAAAAAAAACCAAGATAAACAATGCCATTGAAATAATGTTATGAAACATCAAAAGTCTAGGGCGCAGTAAAAAAAATGAAAATGAAAAACAAACCAAGATAAATGATATCGTTGAAATAATGTTGTGAAACATTAAAAGAGTGGGAGGCAGGAAAACATTGTCCAATTCCTTCCCATACATAAATATACACAAAAGAAAAGTTGGTAAGTTCCCTCCAACGACAAGAAATAATATCATCATCAAACTATTCTTCTCATTATATGAATCTTTACATAACACTAAAAAGAAAGAAGACATTAAATTATAAATTCATATATGTTTTTTTTCACTTTTTAATCTATTATTTATGATTTCTTAAAGAAATATTTAGTTATATATTTTGTTTATTTGAAAGTTTTTAAGTGCTTTGAATCTTGATGTTTATTATGGATTGATGTTTATCATTGACAATTTGTCATACTAGGTTGAACATGTACTTTTCATTTTAGATTTGATTTATAGGGATCTATCAAACCACTGGAATCAATAGGATATTTATTTTTATGATCAGCACAATATGTATGTAGGAGGTTGGTATCACTTGTCTTGGCCCATTAATGTAAGCCAGAGCCATGATTTCAATGCAACATCCAAGCACTCAATGATTGGTTCAACCTCTCTCCCAAGTTTGTCTTAACCGTGATATAGCTCGAATGTTGAACAACATTCTGAGGAGCTCAAAACCACACCACCTGGCACTGCTTTGTGAACTCATGACACATGCATTACATCACATGTAGCAACCTCCACTTGGTTTTGCATGCATCACCCTACATTTGGCTCCCATGCATCATGCTCATGACCCAGGTTCTATCCCCACAATCTCTTTACCATTATGATGTTTCTCCCGTGGTTGGATGTGTGAGACTATCCTTGATTACAAAACCAACAAATATATTTGTTGTTGATCCTTGCTAGGATGTTTTTGGTGGTGAATTTGGAATGGACTATGTCTCTTGAAATAAGAGGGATGTGACTGTTGGATCAATGGTTTAAAATGTTGCTAATAGGGTCTCTACCTATGCTTTCACAAGTTCCCTTTATGGATTTGCGATGAGAATAGGCTTTGGGACAAGCCATTATTCCTCGCTTCACTTAGGTCTTTCTTTTGCTATATTAAGCCAAGTATTGGGGAATAAATGGTGGAAAATTGAGAAGCGAACTACCAATTAAAACAAGGTCAAGTGTATGTCTTTCTTTTGCTAGATTAACCCAAGTAGTTGAGGAATAAATGGTGGAAAATTAAGAAGTGAACTACCAATCGAAAGCAAGGTCAAGTTCATGAGTTGGTTACATCATCGATATCTCTTCAAGAGCAGCTCATTTATCATAGAGGGGAGAAGTATTCACTATTTTGACTAATTTTGTTTTGAATAAGACTTGTTTTTTTATCCTTCGTATATCGTATTTTACTCGTTTGCTTCTTTGTTGGTGTCCCTGTCAATAATGTCAATAGTTTCATAGCTCTAGTTTTTGGACCTTTTCATGACTATGTTGAGTAACTCAAAATCCAGTGGCGACTTGGTCGCAACTCTTGAGGTATGGCATGCTTATTATGTCGAGATCGAGGGTGGCAAGGGGTCTGCTATTTCTTATTCTTCAACTACTCGAGGATGAGGGCTTGCGGCTTCCTAAACATGATGAGAAATCCATCAAGAAAATGTCCATAAGCCTTCTTGAGTCTCTACCTAGTAGCTACCCCCTCCACTAGAGCAAGTGCAGGGTTCTTTGAAATTATTTTTTCCATCACTGGTACTCCATCTTTTTCAAGAATAAAGGGAAGAGTAAAAAACATCTCCACCAATTTTAAGCCACCTTAATCATTCTCTATTAATTCGATAGGACAAGAAAGAACCACCCCAATTATTTGGGAAGGGCCATGCCCTTGCAATTTGAAGCTAGGTAGCAACACAAGCTCAGGTTCACAGCTTATCAGCCCACAACTTAGTTATTGGGGATACATCCCATGTTGATTTGTGTACCTTGGAAGGTACTCCAAGCCCTAGGGTTCAAGGTTTGGAGGGAAAAGTACCATGTTGTCACACAAAGTGTCTAGGCACCGCCACAACGCTCAGAGTAAAGGCTGTCACTCTTAATCCTTACTCACTCGGTTTAAACTCTTTCCTAGGCAAGTCAACGGGGGTAGTCCCTAAGTAAATGGATGAGGATAGCCTGTGAAAAACAGAGTCTAGGAGATTTTAAAGATGGACAACTTGATGAATCTAAAAGATTAAATCAGATTGCAAATAAAACGCCAACGTAAACAAGACACGACCACAAGATAGAAACAATTATAGACTAGTGCCTTCGATATTTGAATTTACCATCAATAAAACAAGTTACCCAAAACGATTTTCAATATGTGACGAAAAGTGACAATCATAAATAATCCATATGAATGTTGAACACTTTATCACGCAAGATATTCTAGATTTTAAATGGTTTTCATTAACTGCCCAAATCTAGATTTAATAAATTTTCTTCAACAGCCAAATATGATTAAAAATATTTATCGCCCTTTGACCATAAGAAAATCATAAAAAAAGCATCTAATGACCAAATGACACTAAGGAACTTTACGTTAAAATTTTTTAATTATTCCTTAGGAATTTAATTTAATCGAAGGGTTAAAAAATCAAAATTTTTAATGGGCCATAGGCCACATTAAAAATTTTAGAGTTTAAGTGAAGAAAAAAAACAAAAAAAAACCCTGAATCCTTAGTTACCAAATTTAGATTTATGATTTAAAGTTTTTTAATTTTATATTTTTCAAATGTTTTTGGGTTTTTAAATATTTTAGATGTTTTTTAGATTTTAAATTTTTTAGTTTTTTAGATTCAAAATTTTTTAATGTTTAGGATTTTTGAGAAAAAAAATTAATGTTTAGGATTTTTTTAGAAATTTTTAGATTTTTTGAAAAAATTTTAATCCTTTAATTTTAAATCTAAAAGTCAAAAGCAACATAAAACAAAAATAAAATCTAAACAAAATGACACAAAAATCGAATCCCAATTTTTTTTTTTTTTAGATTTTAGAATTTTTTTTGGAAATTTTTAATGAAAATCATGAATAAATAAATAAAAAATGAAAAAGTGAGAAAATCTAATCAAATTACAAAATTAGAATAAAAGTCCAGAATAAAAAAATAATCTAACTAAAGACTATGTAAATGAAATAAAAAAATAACGAATGCTAACCCTAACCCATAAATAAAATATCGAAGTGTTTTTTTGTTGTTTTGTTGTTGTTGTGGTTTGCAGGTTTGTGGGAGGGTTGACGGCAGCGTGGAGAGGGTTCGACGCAGGTTGAGAGGGAGCAGACAGCGGATGAGGGAGAAGCTGAGCAGCGCTGGCAGCGGGAGACAACACGCGGATGGAGGGTTTGGTCAGGTGAGGAGAGAAATGCGTGGGTAGGAGCCATGGGAGCAGAGGACGCAGGAAAAGAGGGGGTGAGGAGCTGCGAGGTGCGAAGCTAGGAGTATGGCAGCGTGGAGAGGGTTTGACGCAGGTTGAGAGGGAGCAGACAGCGGATGGGAGGCTGTGAGGGGAGGTTTAAGCACGCAGAGGGTAAAATTTTCGATGGAGGGCTGATAACAATGGAGGAAGAGAGAATCAAGGAATACGTAGGGAGAATGGGATCTACGCACGTAGTTCAAGGAGAAGAGAGCCAAGCGATGGGTATGGCAGACAGATGCGAGGGTTTGGAGCAGCGGGAAGTAATCCAGAAATTTTCCAGATCCCCTTCAGAAAAATTTAAAACCCAAACCCAAACCATAAAAAATAAAATTCGAAGCTTTTCAGAAAAACAACGATGAACACAAAATCAAAATTTTCCTGCTCAAAAACAAAACAAAAAAAACAACCGAACAAAAAAAAAAAAACATGCAGCCAATTTGCAGAACTTCCACCAGAACCTCTAAATATTTTCAAGAAATTTTAATAAATTTTTTAACTCGCTCTGCTTCAGATTTCTTTGAAACCCTTAAAAATTCCAGATTTTAAAACTCTTTGACTGCAAAATCTCTGGATAGAAACACTGCTAAAAATTATGCTGATGGACTTCCAGAGATCTAGATCTTACCCTCCGGGGCCTAGATCTGGAATCTGCACAACCTTCAGCTTCAGATTTGTAGTTGCAATACAACCAGAAACACCCAAACGATATACACAATGACCCAAAAAACACTAAAACCCTGAAAACGAAAGTCAGAAAACAAAAATTAATTACAGATCTATGTACATAAATGGCAAATCTATCAGATCTAGGGTGTGTGAGTCTGACTCCGCTCCCAGATTTGATGGTCTGAGGCTCTCAACAGCCAAATCTAATGATTTGGCACAAAAAAAATTATTTTTTTTGGATTTTTAAAGTAGGTACTGCGCTCAAAACCCTCATGCATCACTCATAAAAATATTTTATGATAAGCTCGGGCTCAAATTCAAACTGGGTTCTTTAGAAAACACGGATCGGGAGTTGGCTGGTTCAACCGAGAACTTCCTCGAACGCCCGATGATCTAACAATCAAGGATTTTCCTACAAAACTCAATTCAGCCATCAACATAGAGTGAGAGAACAATAATAAAATTCAGATCTAATAGAGATACCTACTATTATATTCAAAACTTAATGTAGCATTCAAACCCCAGCGACTTAGCAAGATACCTGTACTCAAATCGCTCTTGAGAAGCTATTATTAATGGCAAAAAAGAAATTACGCACGAAAATAATACATCTTAAAGCATTTCCATGAAGGGTAACAGTAGCAGAAATTTAGCCCCAAAGTCTTTTTTTATTGCTCATAAAAAGATTACAAGAGAGAGCTTTTCGCTTAGTACACAATCAAAAGATCGGATGATCTCAACTGACAAATGACCTCCTATTTAAAGAAAAATCTTCCAATGGCTAGTTCGAGTGATCCTTGTCAAAGTGATCTCAACCGTTGATGAGGATCAAAATTTCTCTTGATCTCATCCGTCAAAATGTTAAATATTGAGGAAATTTCGAATTTTTCAATTAAATGCATTTTAATAAATTCAAAAATTAAAATTTTGCATTAATTTCCTTAAAATTTTGACTTTGACTTAACCCCAGGGACCCAAGGCATAAAATTTAGCAAAATAATCAATTAACTTTAGTTCATGGACCTGTTAAGATTTAATTTTTTAAATGACCCACGAATTTTACCTCTGGAAAATTTAAATTTACCTAGAACCTAGGACCTATGAGGGGATAAATTATTTTTCTAATCCTTAAAACAATTTACATCATGATTTTTTACATTTTTTACATCTCAAGGGGGAAAACCCATTTGAAAAAGACCCTCACAGACTACCAATTTCTGCAACACAAATATAATCAGGCAGATTAAGCAACTTGTAATAAAATAACCTAACCAAATAGTTAGGATTATTCCCAAATCACTTTTACACAAACTCGATCTATAACACTAGGACTTGCCTAAGATCCTGGTGACAAAATTCATTCCGGCTTTGGGGTAAGGCTGAAGGAAAACTCTGCCGACCATCCGAGAATGGATCGGTGAGACAAAAAACCTCCCGGAATGTAGATCGTTACCAGAAAAATAGGTTTACCTAGGCAATTACATACATGACACAAATCTATTGAGATTATTTAAATCACATATATGCAAAATGGGTTTACATTATAACATGATAATCAGGCTGATGATGATAGCTGGATTGTAGGAACACATCAATCAGGCGCTATCCATTTTCCGAAAAAAGGGGGTGTACTGTTCTGGGTCGTTGAAACGTAGTGGTCAACATCTGGCTCTACTTGGGGACACGTTGCTACAACAGAGGAATGTGAGAATCCAGAATCTGCATCCATACAACATACAACATATCATAAGTAGCATCCATCCAAAAATCATCATATAACGTTAAGCACAGAACATATATAAGCTCTTCATTTATTAACTAGTCTAATAACATGAAAAACACAAATCTAACTACAAAATGAAATACTTAAATAATAGGGCATAAGGTTAGAAATACAATACAAAGATGCCCCATGGCATCAGATGCATTCAATATAGTGCATACTGAGCATTTGCCTACTTTCAGGAAAATCTGTCAATTGTTTCTCAGATGTGCCATGTCCAATCCTGCATATAGTAGGACTTTTCCCTATTCGAAAATCAAGCTGCTTACGGCCATCTGATGCATCAAACGCTTTCTCATTCTCTTTCTCTTGCGTCTTTTCTTTGTGGCAGGTTGTATCACTGATGACATGGAACATTTTGCTTCAAAACTCTCAAATGAAGTATGTAAGATATGCGTGACATGTCTTTCTTCATTTTCCACCTGCTTTGTCAAGAATGATGGATCAGTGTCACAGGTGTCATGAGTTATAACTTGATCTTCTATGACTGATGAATTAACCATGTGAGCGTCAACCTGATTTTTATCATTTTCAATTTTATCTAGGTCACCTTCAATTAACCACTTTTCAATGGAACAAATGACCTCCTCATAATAAGATGGAGCTTGTTGCAGCAGATAAGGAGGCTTTTGATCTGTCGACGTCTCCTTGTTTCTTTCATCCTCTGACGATGCTAAAATTTTTGTACCTGTATTGTTATGGCATCCATCTGGCTAGAGTGTTCAAACTTCATGGCACTGACGTCCTTGGCATGGTTGTCCTCCATGGTCAATAACTTATTCTGAAGACATATCTGACCAGCTTCCACATCTTTTGTTACTTTTTCATTCTCTTCTTTCATGCCCATGAGACAATTTTGCATATAGTTTATCTCTTTCTTATGATTTGCTTGCATGGTAGCCAACAGATTATTATAATCGAATGTCATGATGTTCATTTCTTCATCCATAGTTAATAACTTGTTTTGCATAGAATTAATTTCCCTGTCATGATTAGCTTTCATGGTTTCCATCTCCTTATCTCGCTTTTCCAGGTGGGTGCATAAAGTTCTCATATCCTTGATGTAATCAATTACAAATTTTTCTTGATTAAGCTCCATATTTTTTATCAGCTGCATTTGACTGAACTAAATGTCTTTAACCAACTGCTTTAGTTCTTCTATAATTTGCTTACCATTTTCCCTTTCATGGTCGACACTGATTTGATAACTTGTTCCTACTTCTCCACTATCATGGATTTGATCTGCAATGGTACAGGTGGATATCACATTCTGATATGGAGAATTGTCTTGAAATCTTTCATCAACAGCTCGATCCTTCACAAAATCACTTTTCATTCTGTTGCATAATTTTAGGGGCATAAGGCGAGCTGTCTTGATAACCATATCTATCTTTAAAAGCATTTATGGTGCCTTGTAAAGAAGCAAAAGAATCTTCACGACAATTATTAAACCAATTCAAAGAATCACCCTCTAAAGAAAAGGAAAATAGACGCATTTTGACATCTTCACAATCATACTGGGGAGAACTACAATATATGAGCATTATACGAGTAAACCTGCATAAATGCTTTCTAACAGCATCTGAATCACCACCCGAGAACAAAGACAATTTATGAATGGCCACTTCCGAAATATCATGGAGAACATCAGTAAAATGACACGGGGTAAACAAATAATCCATGATGAATAATGAGGGGCCAAATGGATGATAGAGAGAGACCTCTGCTCAAGAAATTCAAGAGATTCACAAGAAGGAAGCTTCTAGTAGAAATTCGTGTAGAAATGAAAGAAGTGGAGTCGCCACTTGAACATGAGTCTAGCTCTAGAATCCAAAAGGCAAAAACAACTGGATACAGGGGAGCACTTCTTATCTGATAAATAATAAATGAAAGAAGTGGAGTCGCCACCCAAACAAGAAACGAACCGAAATGTCCAGGTGCTAAAGGTGCAGATGAAACGATTAATGAGATGACAAAGGATAGGGCGATCAAAAGATCAAATGATGCCAAGAAAAGTTGGGCGCTTGACAAGCTAATGAATGGCGGAAAAGATGAGATGATTGAAATGATGAATGTCGTAAAGCCAAGGCCCAATAAATCGGTCCCCGGTGGCAATGCCAAGAAGTGTTGGCTTTGCCAGCTAAAATGAATGATAGAAACATGAAAGATGAATGTCGTGAGGACCAAGGACAGAAAAACTCTATCCCCTGCAACGACACCAAAAATGTTGGCGTTGCCGGTAAAAATGATAAATAAAGATGGTATGACGAGAATGAAGATAAAATGTCGTTGAAGCGCCAAAAATAAAATATCCCCAACAACGGCGCCAAAAATGTTGTTACACAAAGCGTCTAGGCACCACGACAATGCTCATAGTAAGGGTTGTCACTCTTAATCCTTACTCCCTCCGTTTAGACTCTCTCCTAGGCAAGTCAAGGGGGGTAGTCCCTAGGTAAATGGATGAGGATAGGCTGTGAAAAACAGACTCTAGGAGATTTTAAAGAATGACAACTTGATGAATCTAAATGATTAAATCAGATTGACAGATAAAACGAAAACGTAAACAAAACACGACCACAAGATAGAAACAAGTATAGACCAGTGCCTTCAATATTTGAATTTACCATCAATAAAACAAGTTACCCAAAACAATTTTCAATATGTGATGAAAAGTGACAATCATAAATAATCCATATGAATGCCAAACACTTTATCACGCATGATATTCTAGATTTTACATGGTTTTCATTAACTACCCAAATCTAGATTTAATAAATTTTCTTCAACAGCGAAATATGATTAAAAATATTTATCGCCCTTTGACCATAAGAAAATCATAAAAAAAAAACATTTAATGACCAAATGACACTAAGGAACTTTAGGTTAAAATTTTTTAACTATTCCTTAGGAATTTAATTTAATCGAAGGGTTAAAAAATCAAAATTTTTAATGGGCCATAGGCCACATTAAAAATTCTAGAGTTTAAGCGAAAGAAAAGCCCCTGAATCCTTAGTTACCAAATTTAGATTTATGATTTAAAGTTTTTTAATTTTATATTTTTCAAATGTTTTTGGTTTATATATTTAGAAGTTTTTAGATTTTATATTTTTAAGTTTTTTAGATTCAAAATTTTAATGTTTAGGATTTTTAGAAATTTTTAGGATTTTTTAATTTTTTTTTAATTTTTATGCTTAATTTTAAATCTAAAAATTCAAAATCAAAATCAACATAAAACAAAAATAAAATCTAAACAAAATGACACAAAATCGCAATCCCAAATTTATTTTATTTTTTAGATTTTAGAATTTTTTATTTGGAAATTTTTAATGAAAATCATAGATAGAAACCAAAGTAAAGAAAAAAAAATTGAGAAAATCGAATCAAATTACAAAATTAGAATAAAAGTCCAGAATAAAAAAAAAAAATAATAATAATAATCTAACTAAGGACTATGTAAAAAAAAAAAAATAACGAATGCTAACCCTAACCCATAAATAAAATATCAAAGTGTTTTTTCGTTGTTTTGTTGTTGTTGTGGTTTGCAGGTTTGCGGGAGGGTCGACGACAGCATGGAGAGGGTCCGACGCAGGTTGAGAGGGAGCAAACAGCGGATGGGGGAGGAGCTGAGCAGTGCTGGCAGCGGGAGAAAACACACAAATGGAGGGTTTGGTCAGGTGAGGAGAGAAATGCGTGGGTAGGAGCCACGGGAGCAGAGGACGCAGGCAAAGAGGGAATTTTTTATGAAAATCATAGATAGAAACCAAAGTAAAGAAAAAAAAATTGAGAAAATCGAATCAAATTACAAAATTAGAATAAAAGTCCAGAATAAAAAAAAAAAATAATAATAATAATCTAACTAAGGACTATGTAAAAAAAAAAAAATAACGAATGCTAACCCTAACCCATAAATAAAATATCAAAGTGTTTTTTCGTTGTTTTGTTGTTGTTGTGGTTTGCAGGTTTGCGGGAGGGTCGACGACAGCATGGAGAGGGTCCGACGCAGGTTGAGAGGGAGCAAACAGCGGATGGGGGAGGAGCTGAGCAGTGCTGGCAGCGGGAGAAAACACACAAATGGAGGGTTTGGTCAGGTGAGGAGAGAAATGCGTGGGTAGGAGCCACGGGAGCAGAGGACGCAGGCAAAGAGGGGATGAGCTGCGGGGTGCATAGCGAGGAGTATGGCAGCGTGGAGAGGGTTCGACGCAGGTTGAGAGGGAGTAGACAGCGGATGGGAGGCTATGAGGGGAGGTTTAAGCACACAGAGGGTAAAAGTTTCGATGGAGAGATGATAGCAATGGAGGAAGAGAGAATCAAGGAACACGTAGGGAGAATAGGAGCTATGCACGCAGGTCAAGGAGAAGAGAGCCAAGCGAGGGGTATGGCAGACAGATGCGAGGGTTTGATGCAGGTTGAGAGGGAGCAGACAGCGGATGGGGAAGGAGCTGAGCAGTGTTGGCAGCGGGAGACAACACACAAATGGAGGTGGTCAGGTGAGGAGAGAAATGTGTGGGTAGGAGCCACGGGGGCAGAGGACACAAGCAAAGAGGGGATGAGCTGCGGGGTGCATAGCGAGGAGTATGGCAGCGTGGAGAGGGTTCGACGCAGGTTGAGAGGGAGTAGACAACGGATGGGAGGCTCTCATCAGCCAGATCTAACGATTTGGCACAAAAAAAAATTAAGTTTTTTGAATTTTTAAAAAAGGTACTGAGCTCAAAACCCTCATGCATCACTCATAAAATATCTTATGATAAGCCTAGGCTCAAATTCAAATTGGACTCTTCAGGAAACACGGATCGAGAGTTGGCTAGTTCAGCCGAGAACTTCCCCGAACGCCCGATGATCTAATAATCAAGGATTGCCCTGCAAAACTCAATTCAGCCGTCAACATAGAGCGAGAGAACAATAATAAAATTCAGATCTAATAGAGATACCTGCTATTATATTCAAAACTTAAATTATCATTCAAACCCCAGCGACTGAGCAAGGTACCTGTACTCAAATCACTTTTCAAAAGCTATTATTAATGGCAAAAAAGAAATTACGCATGAAAATAATACATCTTACAGCATTTCCATGAAGAGTAACACCACCAGAAATTTAACCCCAAATTCTTTCTTTATTGCTCATAAAAAAATTACAAGAGAGAGCTTTTCGCTTAGTACACGATCAAAAGATCGGATGATCTCAACTAACAAATGAACTCCAATTTAAAGACAAATCTTCCAACAGCTAGTTCAAGTGATCCTTGTCAAAGTGATCTCGACTATTGATGAGGATCAAAATTTCTTTTAATCTCATCCGTCGAAATTTTAAATATTGAGAAAATTTCAAATTTTTCAATTAAATGCATTTTAATAAATTCAAAAATTAAAATTTTGCATTAATTTCCTCAAAATTTCGACTTTGACTTAACCCCAGGGACCCAAGGCATAAAATTTAGCAAAATAATCAATTAACCTTAGTCCCTGGACCTGTTAAGATTATATTTTTTAAAGGACCCACGAATTTTGCCTCTAGAAAATTTAAATTTACCTAAGACCTAGGACCTATGAGGGGATAAATTATTTTTCTAACCCTCAAAACACTTTACATCATGATTTTTTACATCTTAAGGGGGAAACCGATTTGAAAAAGACCCTCACAGACTACCCATTTCTGCGACACAAATATAATCCAGTAGACTAAGCAACTTGTAATAAAATAACCTAACCAAATAGTTAGGATTATTCCCAAATCACTTTTACACAAACTCGATCTATAACACTAGGACTCGCCTAAGATCCTGATGACAAAATTCATTCCAGCTTTGGGGTAAGGCTAAAGCAAAACTTTGCCGACCATCCGAGAATGGATCAGTGAGACAAAAAACCTCCCAGAATGTAGGTCGTTACCAGAAAAATAGGTTTACCTAGGCGATTACATTAAAGACACAGATTTGCTAAGATTATTTACATCACATTTATGCAAAATGGGTTTACATTATAACATGATAATCAAGCTGATGATGATAGCTGGATCGCAAGAACACATCGATCAGACGCTATCCCTTTTCTGAAAAAAGGGGGTGTACTGCTATGGATCGTTGAAACGTAGTGGTCAACACACCACAAGGGTGACTTGTGGGCTTGGAACCCAAGGTTGGCGTTTTGCACCCATCGGGATTTGGGCCAAAAACATAAAGAATTTGAGCATGGGAAAATTTGAGGTGATAGAGCTTGGCGTGTTGATTCCAACACTTCAAAGATCACTCAAATCAGAGCTCTAGAAACGAAGTTATGAATTTTTGAAGATGACAATTAATGTTTGGATAGTCAAAGTCATGTAAGCTTGAGGAATTCATCTAATAGACATGTATCTTCATCAATTCGTGGAGCCCTTCATTTAGTGTATAAATAGAAGGTGGAGAAGAGGCATGTGAGCATCCATTTGTGCAGCACAAGGCAGCGTACAAGGAGAGAGAAGAGCTCGTTGAAGGAGGAGTATCTCTGTTTTTATTGGGCCACAGGTTAGAGCAGTTCCAGCAAAGGAAGGAGGGACGTTTAGGTCACTCCTATGACTATTTTGAAGTGAATATTAACTAGCAAAAAGGCCACAGTAAAGGAGACTAATTCTGGGTTGTTTTGAATATTATGTGTGGGCTGGAAAACTCTATTTCAGCAGGTCATGGGTATAGGAAGCCACCTGTGGTAGGCCACATGCCCTAACCCCACAGAAATGGCATTGTGTGGGACTGTTTTGGGGCTAGATTGAGCCCTAATCAACAACGTGGAGGTAGAGGACTTATGCAAGGGTAGGCCACAGTTTTTGAAGGTTGTTTGGTGACTTGGTTAAGGGCTGTTGCAGCATATGGATGCCCTAACCAGTCACAATTAGGAACAACAGAAAAACAGATTTGGAACAACAATTGAGCTTTGTGTTGGGTCAAGGAATTTGACCAGTTTGGATCAGAGTATTGCAGCCTGTGGAAGCCATGTATTGGAGTTGACTTAGGTGGCAAGAAGACTTAAATTAGGCGCAGATTTCGCAGTGAAGGATTGGGCATCATTGGTCTAGTGGAGGTCAGTGTGTTGTAGCCCAAAGTAGCCCTAGACGAGCTATCTTGACGTGACGATGAGGAGCTGAAGGTTGGGTGAAGTTTGGTGCCGAAGTGCAGCACCTTGATGGACTAAGGTGACTACTAGCCTGGCGAATTGGAGCTCGAGAATTAGGCCTACCCAAAGAATAGCTTGGATCAGCCCGCATACATGCTACAGAAGTGACATGCAGTAGTGTGATGAGCCTCATCATTGGGTAATTACATGGGCCTTAATTCACCTCCTAGCTTAGTCAAACCAACTATTCTCACAACTTATTGCATACTTCTGATTATATTTTGTTTATGAGATGAATTAGAGTTGGATATTTTTCTTTGTGGTCTAATGTGCATTTAACGCATGATTAAACCATAAAAGCAAGGAATTTTGGCAAAGATCTTGGTCAAAACTCGAATGGGACAAGGGAGAGGAATTATAGGAGGTAAATCCTTCTCATTTACTACCCCTCCATTCGAATATTCCTCCATCAGCTCGGAGTGCAAACAACCAAATCATAAGGACTAGAAGGCAGCCGAGCAAGTGAAAGTCAAAGCACTAGTTTATCTCAAGTTTGGGAGCCGAGCCTCCCTAATTTTAAGGAATTCGTTGGAGACTTTAGTCGTATAAGTAGAGAAGCCTAGGACCTTAATAGGATTCGGATTTTTTATTGTAAAACGCTACTCTATTTCCGAGCTGCAAGACTTGTGGCAGTTTTTGATGTAATCCATGGTTTTGATAATAAGAATGAGTTTTGTTTTGAGCCAGCTTTGAGTTAACTCAGAGTGCTGAAGCTCTTGGGTTAGGGCCCAACCCTAGCAGCTGAGGCTCCTCTTTATTGTACATGTATGCTAGCGTAGATTCATGGTTTAATTGTTCATTTGCTTAAGTAGCTACATTTCCATTACGGCAGTGTAGCGCATAGATTCATGGTTTAATCGTTCATTTGCTTAAGCAGCTACATTTCCATTACAACAGTGTAGCGTAGATTGGTTATGTTTTAGTTTGCTTCCATTTGTGCATTCTTTCAATTAGCAAGTTAGCAAGAAGAAAAAGATCACCATAAGGTTGTCAACGGGTGTCTTGGCCTCACCTCCTCCCTCTGGGACTATGCCTTAAGGAAGAGACCCTTCAGCAACCCCAAAAACACAGATTTCTAGTTCTTGCATGAGCTTTGGGAGTTTGTCATCTTGATTCAGTACTTGGCTCATTTTATCGTCATCTTTTCCATCACTCTCTTTCTGTAATAAGATCTCACTTGTATTCTCATTTCCTTCAGCACTTTCTCCATGCATAAAATATGTGGAAGCTAATAAATCATGTCTTAATCAGATTATGCCCGCAGATTTCCTTACTGTCGGATCCACAACAAACCTGGCCAATCACCGTCAACCACGTGCATATTCATTTCAACGTTTGAATTTAGGCGCTCTGAATCTCCACTGTCGATCTGCCTCTCCTAATCTGACAGCTATCGCGTCACCCGATTGCCAACTAGCTTGGCCGATCTCCACCGTTGATCAATCTTGCATGATGCAACGGCTATCACGCAATATCGCGCGAATTCTTGCACAGCTGATATCCGCCGAAGAGCACGTGAGAAAAGTGGTTTTTTTGCGCTATGTGTCGCTCACTTAGGCTAATCATGTAAAATTTAGAAATTCCACTTACAGCTCTTACGGTGCGTGAGATACTACTTACCACCTATATTCATTTCAACGTTTGACTTTAGGCGCTCCACATCTCTGCCTTCAATCTGTCTTACTTGATCAAACAGCTATCGCGTCACCCGCTCACCAACTAGCTCCACCGTTGATCAATCCCGCATGATCCAACGGCTATCGTGCAATCTCGCGTGAATTATTGCACGACTAATACCCGATCGAGATCACGCGAGAAAAGTGGTTTTCCCGTGCTACGTGTCACTCACTTAGGCTAATCACGTAAAATTTAGGAATTCCACTTACAGCTTTGAGGGCGCGCGAGAAACTGCTTACCACCTAAAAAGACAAGTCCATCATTCTGCACATTTTCCCCCCTTCTGCCGACACGTGACTTGATGTGGTCCATCCATCTATTCACTTAATCTCCGCAATAAGATCTTTGTCGCTCATCTTTCGTTAATCCTGTTCGTTGATCGATCCATCCATCTATTCACTTAATCCCCTGCAATAAGATCTCCGCCATTCATCTCCCATTAAGCTTGTTCGTCCATCTATTCACGTAATCTCCTACGATAAGATCTCCACCACTCATCTCCCGTTAATATTGTTCCCGACTGATCCAACGGTTCCTGTGCACTACTGCTTCATTACGTCTTCCTTTCGCTGATTTCAATCTTCGATTGCTCTTCCGCTTGACTCCTTCTTGAACTTTGTTCTGCGTATCATTTAATGCTGCCACTCCATAGAGCTTCTAGCCATCCTCAACCACCTTCTATCCGCCTATCATGTCTACAAGAACACTTAAATTGCATGCTTGATTTTATCACAAAAAACCAAAAAAGAGTGAAAATAGACTTAGTTTAGTTTCCTTGCTTACACATTACTTTGGTTTGATGCTCTTTATTTCTGTAACCTAGATAGCAGCATTAGGATAGTGTTGATTTGGTAATTATGCTTAGCATAGTTTTTTAAATGGTTAATTAGGATATGGTGTGATTTAGCATTACATGTTGTTTTCTTCATTATTGCAGTAGAGTAGCTCTCTAAGAATAGATTTGCTCTTCTTCCATCAAAGAATCAAGCTTCTTCTGACCCTATAGAAGTCTGGCTTGGAACCCCTGGGGTCTCTTGCTAAATGAACAGTGACAACAGGCAGGACCTTCACTTCTACTTGTGCACTGTCACCTCCAAGTTTATACAAACCCCAGGTTGATAAGTAAAGTTGGTAGCTCAGGAGTTGCAACATCCTTGCTGCAATACTGGCGCTCATCACAGTGTTAAGTGGCAGCCCTCCTGGAGTATCGATGTATTGTCCTTTGAAGGACTAAGGGGCAGCGAGTGAACATATGGAAGCAAATGACGGGCAGGACAAGATACGACATCGACTCTGCACAGCATGTTTGTCATTGTATCTTGTATAACATAGGCTGTTGTATTATTCAAATTTGGTTTAATATAATGAAGATTGGGTTGTACATTATTGTACAATATTTGTTAAAAAGTGTGTATACTTGTGTACATGTGATTTACAGCTTTATGTTTTCCGCTGTGCAAAGTAGTTCTTGTTGAGATTCTTGGTTTGGTAGCGTTAGAGATTTTAAGATTCTAACCTAGACCCAAGATCATAGAAATTCAACATGGTATCAGAGCGTGTCTGAGCTACTTTGGAAGTCAGTGAATCAGAGTTGTGCATAGCAAAGTACAACTTAAGAGGGAGTTGGTCACATTGTAGGTGACAATGTCGAAGTTGCAGGTTGGTATTCTGTATGAGGATAGGTTGGAGGGGTTGTCCAACTATAGTCCATGGAAGGAAAGGATCAAGTTGGTCTTGCAGGTCAATAGGATCTGGGAGTTCACCGAGAAAGCCATCAAGAAGCCAACTGACCTAAAGGAGCTAGAAGTGTACAAGGAATTGGATGCGAGGGCGAGATTGATCATCCTTGATGGTGTGAAAGATGCCCTAATACCTCATTTTTCCTGGAAGAACACCGCACATGAGATGTGGATGGCTCTTCAGAATTTGTTCCAGAATAAGAACGAGAACCGAGTATTGGTATTGGAGGATAAGTTGAAGTCCACCAAGATGATAAAGGGTGAAGGAGTGACTTCATATCTGATGGGATTGTCTCAGGTCAAAGATGAGCTTGATGCTTTGAGAGGGTTCACCGACGAATGGAAGCCCTTCATCAAAGGGATTGTTGCCAAAGAGAAATTTCCAGACTAGAATAGGCTATGGGACGACTTCATTCAGGAAGACGAGGATCTTCATCCAAAGAAGAAGACTTTCGATGATGATGTGGCACTTGTAGCACGAATGAAGGGTAAGCAGAAGGACTTAAGTAAGGTCAAGTGTTTCAACTGTGGTGAGATGGGTCATTTTTCGTCAAGATGTCCGATGAAGAAGAAGGGAGATGACAAGAAGAGGAAAGGAAAGCAAGTCGTTGGTATTGCCACTTCAGCTGAGATGATGATCTCACCAGAAGATTGGAAGAGGATGACTTTGCTATGATCTCTCATTTCTCACAAGGCAATATCGATGAGGATGGATGGTATGTGGACAATGGTGTGACGAAGCATATGACAAGGTCATAAGAGGTTTTTGAGACTCTACTTGAATGGGACTTGAAGTTGCACATGGTGTTGGGTGACAAGAGTCAGTTGGAGATCCAAGGATCGAGCGTTGTGCCATTTAGAATGGACACAAGACGTGTGATGTGGGTCTAGGATGTACTATTTGTACTAGGACTCAGATATAGCGTGATTTTCGTCTCGATGATCGAGAGGAAGGGGTTTAAGGTCTTGTTCCATGATGGGAAGGCAAGGCTCAGGCCCAGAGGCTCTAATTGTTGATTTGTGGTAGCACCGGATGTGATTTAGCCATGAAAATTGGTGGAGAGGCTAAAGCACATTAGATCTCCAAGACCTAGAAATGGTTTTGGGAAATTCCACCCGATTAGAGAGATATTAAAATAATTAATATTTTTAATGGAGTTCCTATGTCTAAACTTAGGAAAATTAAAATATTAATGGGTATTAATATAAAACTGGGTGGGAATTTTCTAAATGACATGGATCAAGCCAAATCTAATCTTAGTCATTGATTAGGGACTTAATCTCGGTTGTTGAAGACTCAAAAAAGTATAAGAAGAGGCTTTAGGTTAGTGGGGGATACACCAAGATTGATCAGTCAATTCGATTTTCTGAAGCGGGGTTTTCTAAGAAAATTCGAATAAGTGATCTGAGTTGCAGCGAGGAGCAGTGAGTACATAATAGAGAGGCAGAGATAGTGCCAGAGGGCCAACGCAGTGACTGAGAAGGCTACGCAGAGGTAGCAGGAGCCACGCAGAGGCAGCTAGAGACTGCGCAGAGGCTGAGGGGCTTGCATGGGTGACGCAGAAGGCCAAAGAGTTGACACAGAGAGGCAGAGGGCTAATGCAGGGGGTTCCAGAGCTACATAGAGGCCAGCAGGGTTGACGCAGAGCCTTGGAGAAGCGTTGGAAGGATTCTCGTGGGGCAGACTAGTGCTGAAGAAGTTGAATATCTACTTCCGAGAAGAGGTATTACTGTTGTGTAGAAATCTCTATTTGGTGAGTCAGTTTGGCACCCTAGTTGTACTCAATAAATCTGCACAATAATTAAACCCTTAGAACTATTGCACCAGTTTTCCCAAGTTGGGTTTTTCCGGGGACAATTGTCCAAAAATAAAGGTGTCCCTTGTGTGTTTGTCTATTATTTCAGTTGATGATCTGTATATGAGTTGAGACTGCATTTGTGTTTATTTTCAGTATTTATATGGTTAAATAACTTGTTAAGGAATAAACAAGTAGGTGAAATAAACCAAATAATGCAGTAGGGATTTCTAATGTGTTAGATTTAGAAAATTCAACATGGTATAAGAGCATTGCAGATCGCAGGAGGACTGAAGGTACCAGCTTAATCAGAAGTATTTGCAGCAGTAGCAGCTGTCCCGAGAGACAGAGTTGCTCTTAAGCAGAAAGCAGCAAAGGAGGAGTGACGCAAAGGGCTTGCGTCATCATTTCGAGCCAGAGAGAGGCAGAAGAGGCTCACGAAGAACCACATCATCCTACTCAGCCAGGTAGGCTTGATGCAGTTGGCCACAGGAGTGATTCAACGTTTGTCGGGATTGCGCAATGCTGAGAGGCTCACTTTCTTCAGTTTTGGGGCATAGGGAGCTATGGGCAAATTGTGGATTGGGAAGCCGGTGGGGTGTTATTGTTGTCGAAGCAGAACAGTACCTAACGAGACAGAACCAAGGTAGAGGGAGTCGCTGCCTTGGCGGATTTCTAGCCAAGAAATCCAGATCCGGGTTGCAGTTGCAAAGAGGATTGGAGAGGGGGGGATTGACAGTTGGCAGGAAGATTTCCAGCGGGGAAATCGAGACTCAAAGGGAGTCTAGCATAGAACTTCTAGGAGGCAAGTCAAAACTCAAAAGGAGTCTAGGAGAAAACTTCCAGGAGGGAAGTCGAGACTCAGAGGGAGTCCAAAAGAAGAGTGAAGATGGCAATGAATGGATTGAGAGATCCAGACAAGTTGGACGAGGCCTCCAACTTTGACATCTGGACAGCCAGGATCCTGTATGTTCTGGATAGACATCGCATCAAGGGCTTCGCCTTGAGAACCGTGGCTATCCCAGTTGACCCAATTGATAATGAAAGGTATGAGGATGCAATGGCAAAGGCAAAGTGGATAATCCTTGATGGGGTCAAGGATCATGTCGTACCACATATTGTCAAGAGGAATACGGCAAAGGAGATGTGGGATACTCTGATGACATTGTATCAGGGCACTTCCGTGCAGCAGAAGATGCTATTAGAGAACCAATTGTGATCGTATCAAATGCAGAAGGGGAAGCAGATAGATCTATACCTCAACAGGTTGCAAGAGATTCGATACCAACTTACTTCCATAGGGGCCACACCAAATCAGGAGTTCATGGTGAGGACCGCCTTTAATGCAGTCTCCGAGGATTGGGAGACATTTTTCCAAAGCATTTTAGGCAAAGCTGATCTTCCAAGATGGGAAGAGATGTGGGCAGCTCTTCACCAAGAAGAGATCGGATGGTTGACCAAGGCCGGATGTAGCAGCAAAGGAGGTCCAATCAAGAAAGAAGAGGAGGAGGATGCGGCTCTGCAATCTGCGGGACAACAAGTGTTACGAAACCAGCTCAAGAAAAGATAGAAAAGATAGATCAACGCCTTAGAATTCAGCCTCTTCGATGGGGCAACCTCCTTTACATTACATAAATGAACAATTCTTGGATGATTCAAATGACAAAACCTCCTTCTATATATAGGAGTCTAAGGAGTCATAATATAACCCAGCCGACCTAACAATAATAATATAAAGCCACAAAAA